>JANFAF010000186.1:0-79034 GCA_024663475.1 Pisolithus thermaeus
ATCCCTGGTTTGAAGGCCTTTTCAATGGTCACTCATGCACAGCTGTTAAACATCCAATCGAGTGGACGGACCTAGATTCAGAAAATATCCCTCCACCAGCAATTCGCCCATGAGTTGGTGTCATCTCGCAACCAGCTGCATTGAGCGCTAATGTGGCTGGCAGCAATGAGACAGCTGTCACATCGATGTCTTGCACTGCCACTGGTCTCTCTGTGCTACATTCAACATCTGCTCTTCCTTTTGTCTCAGCTCCATTTAAGCCCCACAATTCTACCACATCTGACCATACATCCACACCCCCAGTATTGTATCCATACTATTACCATAATCCTACCAGTGAGTCTACCAGCTCAAACTTGTACCATACATCATAGACCACCCAGTCTGATAATTTGTCTTATCCTACTGTATCTTCGTGATAGGTGCTATCACTTCTTATTTACTGTAATCCCCATCTTCTACTTTGTGATTTGCCAGGAATGCATCAAATGAAAGTTCTGAAGATTATCATCACATTGGAGTTGCAATATAGGGTGTGACAGTGTGTGACAGCTGTCTGTTTGGCACATGGGAACATTTGCAACTCTGGGTCATTTTGCACTGTAAACCAGCATCATGCTGGCAGGTTCCACAGCTCACATTTTATTTTAATTTCTATCAGAAGTTCCTGTGTGCATACTCATCTAACTGTCTATATAACTTTCATATAATTTAGTGATGCAGTTGTGTAGTTCTGAGACATGGTGTCTGGATTTTGCAACTCTGGTGCAATGATAGTATGAAGTCATTCCTCACAACAAATGTTCAGGCCTGCTCAACAGATGAGGTAGGCAGACACTACAGTGGGCCATTACAGTTCATGGGGTACCCTGTCTGTGATATGAGGTCAGACCAGACCCTTCAGTCACCTGTGGTCCTGAAACTGGGACACCCAACATGTACATTTTGGCCTAAACATAGGACTAGCCGATGTTGGCCAACCAACCCTGACTTGGTGTCGGCCAGTTGAACCAACTGGTGGTGTTGGCTGACATGGCTGGGCAATGCCACCCCCCCTGCAAGTGGGGTCGGCCACCTGGATGGCATCCCCCCCTGAAACTTGTTGGAGATAGAATCTCCCCTGTTGATATTGACTTAGGTGCGAGGTTTAGATGATTACATAAGCGCTTAGAGCGCACATTTAGAGTACACTTTTAGTACTGTTCCCTCAGTAGTTGAGTCACTACTGAGGGTGAGTCTACTTATTAATTAGTAGTTTCCTACTTACTGATCCCCTGTAGCTGCCTACAGGTATATCTAATATATCAGTAGTTGAGTCACTACTGAGGCTGCCTACAGCCTTTTTCAACAAAACTGGAGTTGGCCAACATGGCTGGGGGATGCCACCCCCCCCTGCAAGTGGGGTTGGCCAACCTGGCTGGGCCCCTGCAAGTGGGGTCAGCTGGCCTGGCTGGGGAGTGGCACCCCCCCTGAAAGTGGGGTTGGCTGACCTGGCTGGGGGATAGCACTCCCTGCAAGTGGGGTCAGCCAACCTGGCTGGGCAATGCCACCCCCCCTGCAAGTGGGGTTGGCTGGCTGGATGGCATCCCCCCCTGAAACTGGAGTTGGCCAACATGGCTGGGGGATGGCACCCCCCCCTGCAAGTGGGGTTGGCCAACATGGCTGGGGGATGGCACCCCCCCCTGCAAGTGGGGTTGGCCAACATGGCTGGGGGATGGCACCCCCCCCTGCAAGTGGGGTCGGCCAACATGGCTGGGGGATGGCACCCCCCCCTGCAAGTGGGGTCGGCCAACATGGCTGGGGGATGGCACCCCCCCCTGCAAGTGGGGTCAGCCAACATGGCTGGGGGATGGCACCCCCCCCTGCAAGTGGGGTCAGCTGACCTGGCTGGGGGATGGCACCCCCCCCTGCAAGTGGGGTTGGCTGATCTGGCTGGGGGATGGCACCCCCCCCTGCAAGTGGGGTTGGCTGACCTGGCTGGGGGATGGCACCCCCCCCTGCAAGTGGGGTTGGCCAACCTGGCTGGGGGATGCCACCCCCCCTGAAAGTGGGGTTGGCCAGCCTGGCTGGGGGATGGCATCCCCCCCTGAAAGTGGGGTCGGCCAGCCTGGCTGGGGGATGCCACCCCCCCCCCCTGCAAGTGGGGTCAGTCAGCTTGGCTGGGGGATGGCATCCCCCCCTGAAAGTGGGGTTGGCCAGCCTGGCTGGGGGATGGCATCCCCCCTGCAAGTGGGGTTGGCCAACCTGGCTGGGGGATGCCACCCCCCCCTGCAAGTGGGGTTGGCTGACCTGGCTGGGGGATGCCACCCCCCCTGAAAGTGGGGTTGGCCGGCCTGGCTGGGGGATGGCATTTAATCCATCACTACAGTGCATCACAGGTTGAACAAGGCTAGAGCTTGTTCCATCAATTCCAAATTTTTGAAGATGTGGTCTGGGTAATCACTATACTAGGGAACCCACAGATGGTTGATCCACACCCCTTGCAGACCTTCAGTCACACAGACAATCCTCAAAGTACTCAAAATCATGAAAGGTGACTCTTTCAACCCAGCTCATTTTCTAAACTTATTGACAATTCCAATGCACTCCCTTGCTGACACTGGTGCTCTTCTTCAGAGTTGCATGTACCCTTGACATTCATAATTCTATAATCTATTACCTTTTGCCACCACATATCTACCCATCCATTTACATGGCTCTCTTGGTCTGATTCTGAGTTCTCACTCCCTTCCTTTGATTTTCCCCCACCTTCTTCCCCTTTCCCTCATCCTTCTTTGCCATCTTCTGTCCTCTGGTCACAATCCTGCTCCCTGCCCTTTTCCTTTTCCTTGGAGGAGCTTCCTCCTCCTCCTTCCCCTTCTCCTCATCCCCTCTATCACTCTCACCCAACCTAGCACCCCCATCTCCCCCTTGTGGTCCCTTGGTGCCTGCTGGACATTGCTCCAACCTTGAAACTACTACCACCACTACATCCATCACATCATCCCCCCTCTGCACACCAAGCTTGGAGTTCAACAAAAAAGACCAAAGGATCATCCTCCTCCACTTCTTGGGCATGACTACACTCCCTTAACAGAAGCCCAAGTCCCAGAACCACCTCCAGACCCCCCCCCCTTGAAGAGGAACTGAACCTTGCACTTTGCAACTCTCCAATTGCCTTTTGGAAAGTCCCCAAATCCAAGTGAATTTCCTCTGGCAAGTACTTGGCACTCCATGTCCAAGTTGCCCAGTAGGGGAAGTCTACCTCTGGCCCCTTTCCATGCTCCTATGACATCTGTTAATTAGTCTAGTGCTCCCTGACAGTCACAGACTTACCTGTTCTGGTAGGGCATCCACCAGGTCAACAAGTACTTGGTACCTGGGCATGATGGAAAGAGACTTCAAATAAGAGATCCAGTCTTTGCTGGCATGCCAAGCAGGACTGGACTCTTCTGGGTTTGACTGGCCCACATCTGTAGTGGCCTCCCCTAGGACCTCACCACCATCAACAGTCTGCTCAGAGGGTCCTCCAACTGAGTGCTGTGTGACTGAAGGCCCTGGTATGCCTGCCCCACCCACTTCTGCTTCACTGTCATCATCCACAGTCACCCACACTCTCTTCTTACTGCTTCCCACCACTTTCCTGTCAAACTGCCTGGACAAAGGTGCATCCTCCTTTTTGCAATCAATGAATGACACAATCACCTTCTCCTCTGCCTCTAGGGATTGCCAATGATCCCAAAGCAACCCGAGATCAGCCTTTGTCCATTTGGAAGGATCCTTCATTGTAAAACCCTCTGGGATAGACTCAGGGTCCAGATACTCCATTGGGGACTTGATCAGCAAGCCCCAGGGAACCTTGGCCTTGGGCTTCTTGGTGAACTTGGCTATGTCCCAAACTTACATCAGAAATGCAGCTATGCACATGCCAAGCAAGACACACCATAAGCAGCTTGGAAGACTGCTCTTGCCAAGTTCTGTTGCACCTTCAACTTCTGCCCACCACAAGTGGGCACTTCTGGATTTCCATCCTCATCCAAGGATATCTCCACCTCCTGCTTCTCAGCTGAATCTTCCTTCACTAAGCAGTGATCAATTGGCATAAATATGTTGATAGACAATACACACCACTCACCAGGGTCAGTCAACAGATAGTCAGTCAATATGCTCTCTGCAGTCAAAACCCAATCCTTGCTTGACTGGGATGATTCAGTGAATACCTTCTTCCCATCCCCTGGTGCTTTCTCAAACCTGGCAGTCTTCTTCAGCATTGGAACCAACAAGGTAAGTGAAACTCACACTGCCAGCTTGATCTGACCTTCCCCTGACTCATGCCCTACAAACATCACCACATGGGACCCCATGGTTCTCTGAACAGTTTCAATAAAATCTTTGGCCATGGCAGGGAGATTTTTTCTGCAGTATCTGTTTATTTGCCAGCTCAGTACAAGGTCTGAAAGTTGGAAGTGTACCTACAAATCATGGGTCTCTTTGGATGCACCTAACTTGTTCCACTTTTCTGCTGCCCTCCCAGCTTCTGCTTTCCTGTCATCAGAAAGGGACTCCCACCACTGTTGGACAATCCTGGTCCTCTGCCCTATGGTCTTGCAGTCCTTGGTGTCCCTCCTTTGCCTATCATAGCTGTCCATTTCCTCCTTGAACACCTGTTGTGCTGCAGTGAAGGCTGTAAAGGCCTTTTTGTAGTCCCCAGCCTTGGTGGGTCTGGCCTTCTCCTCCCTGGCCTTCTCACCCTCACCAACATCTTCTTTGTTCTTTCCAGTGAAAGCAAGAGTCAGGATTCACTGGATGATGGCTATCTCATCTTTCTGGTCTTCTGGATCCAGTTGTGACAACCACTCCATCTGGATGGCCTAGACAAACCTCAGACCTGTCCAGCATGATGAACAAGGGTCTCACCACTCTCAGATTTTGTGGCAGTTCCACAGAATGCAATGGTTCATGCTCAAGAATCTTCCCCTTCACCTCAGCCAGGATCTCATTCCTGAACTCCAAGTTCCCCCTTGCTTCTTTGTACATTCCTACATAGGAGGACAGGATTTCAGAGTAGGCTTGCTTCCAGTCAGACATTGGATGGTTCAATGGGGGGAGGTATGTAGCAGCAGAGAATTGTTGTTGCAGGTGGAAGATAGAAGGTGAAAATTTTCAGCCCTTACCAATTTAGGCAGGTGGTTGAAAAAATGTCGGCCCTTCCTCTTTTGGGCATTACTTGTTTTATTTGCACATGTTTGGCATTCACTTAGATTCCAATACCAAGTCACCAAGCCAAGGGCATCACTAACACACACCATACTGTGTGTTTCCACTCCCATTCTAAATACAATCCACATGTTTACCTTGGAACATCAACCCCAGTGAAAACTGGACATTACCAGGTATGGCTCCATGTGGCGAAATATGAGTTTGATGGTGGCTGTGGATGTAAGACATATCTCGACATATTTTCCTACTAGAACCTTTCCAAATATAATATTTGTGTTGTTTCGGGGCAGAGTCCTGTATGATGCCATATTATAATGTTGTGCTAATCATAAAATATTATATCTACTCATATACCGGGTGCAGGAGCTTGTCATCATACAATATGGTTAATTGTGATAATATGTGATACCTTCGAGTTTCTGCACCTTGATGAAATATGCTCTAATATGACCAAATCTCATACCATTATGCATACCATACTATACAGCATGACTAATACCAGGGGCTAATAGCTAGTGCTAGCCACTACCACGCTCTAATTGAAAATGTGAATAAAATGCTGCAGACAGGAGAACATGCATCTTGAAAGCTTGAAATGTCCAATTGAAGTCCTATGCGAATGCTGGAATGCTGAGTATTAAGCGAGCAGCATGAAATCCAGCTGGGAAGGTATGATAGCGTCCGAATGAATGATGCAGTTGTGTGAGGGGAATATTGAGTTTGGTAGAGGGCACCGTCGCAGATATAGTATGTCCCAACTATTACTCATGACCTATCTGAGTGTTAAGACCCAGCACACTACCTATAATAAAACTTATGAGCACTGTGGCCTCATTGTTGTGCACTTACCTACTCTGAGCCACTGAACACCTTAGGGGATAATTATACTTACCTTTTGTTGTGCAGAGTTTGGATGTGCACTGAAACTGTTGCTTGCCAAGGGGTCAAATGGGAAGAAAGGCTACCAGAGTGACTCAATGCCAAAATGTTTGGAGAGAATGACCAGCTGAGCTCCAGATACAAACACTGGGATGTAGAGACTTGGTCAGTTGCATAGCCATTCCAGGAGCCATAGACCTCCTGAGAAATGACCTTGTTGGGAATTACATGGTTTAGGTGTGCATACATACTAAGCACTTACACTCGAGGTATGTTGGATCCATGTGAGGGTATGATCAACAGCTCTGGATTCAGATTGTGCTCATAAATCATGGCACCAGAACAAGGTTCTGAAGAGGACATACACCCAGGACTTCTGTCATACTTGGACCTGTTCATTTCGTGATTGTATGTGCTGTGAAATGAAGAAATTAGTAGAGATGAGCTTGAATCTGCACGAAACCTCACTTTGGAAGCCCATAATCCCCATTTAAATGTGTTAGAAGGTGTCATGGACTCGGTGACCACAGTCTGAATGGACGCCCAAAGACACGTCAGGCAAAGCAAGTACTAATAGATGGTGGGTGAGGGCAGAAGCCATAATGGGATACCTCTAATGCTCAAACACTCGTACTTAGTCAGCATAGAAATACTGTTGCAAATGCAAAGCAAAGCTTTGCATGTGTGCGAAGCCAATGCCTTGCTTTGCTTTCATAGTGTCGACCATTGCATTGTTGCAACACAGTGCATGCTTTGCATTGTGAAAGCATTACATTATTGTTTTGGGTAACAAATGATAATAATTCCTAATATCACAAAAAAGGAAATTCAGAATGCAGCAGCCCTCGTCACATTTGGTGATGTCCAGTTTTCACTGGGCATCAACCTTGCCTTCTTTGCAAAGTCATTCCACAACCCCATCTGCTTTTTAGCATAAGCCTCTTTCCCTGGCTCAGTTGACTGCAGAGCCCTTTTCTCCCACATGTCCTTGTGATACTCAAACCAAAGGCAAGTCCAAAGCATCTCATGCCTCACCAGTGACACTTCTTCTTTCCATCTGTCCCTTCTTGCCCTTGCTTTGAGCCAATTGATCCTGTAAACTACACACCACTGTTAGCAAGACATATAGCAAGAGCATACACTGACATTCTTCCATCAAGCCCCCACCCTGGAGACTCAGCTGACTCTGTTCACCATCCATCATCCAAAACCAAGCCAGTTTACTGGTCCCCTGGCCAAACCTGTTCTCCTCTGTCACCTCCTTACTCACTGCAAGATCATTGGGCAGGATTTCTTGATACTTTTCTGCCATGTCAACATTGGGGTCCAGCCTGAGAATGGCCTGTCTGGCCCTCTGATAACCTCTGACATGCTTGTTTATCCTGGCCACCACTTTTTGGATTTCCTTCTTGGTCCTGGTACCTTCCCTGGTAGAATTTGCAGTCCAGAAGTTCTGTTGGTATAACACGGCTTTGTTTCCAAGGTCTGTTCTCAGTTGGTCTAAACAATCATTAGCTTGTCCAATCCTGAGTTCCCTCTCCTCTTTGAGAAGGTCAACAAGGCCCAGCTCTGTCAGTTTGGCACTCCCAATGGAAGAGGGCATCCATATACTCATGAGCTCAGAAGCCAGCTCCTCAACTTTCTCTCCAGGAACTTCCCAGTACCCATCATCTTCACCCCAGAACTCCCTATCCTCCTCCCCCTCCCCTTCTTCTTCTTTCCCACAAAATTCTGGATCATCCTGGGGAGTGAAAGCACCATTGATCTCCAAACCTTTGAAAAATGCTTGACCATTACTATGGAATTTTTCAATCCTGGCAGAAAGTCTCTGCCTCTTCACAGAGATTTTGACTTCTTGGCTAGTGGACATGGGATTTGGGAGTTGTTGGAGTTCAGATCTCAGCTGGTCCCTGCAGGCCTGGTCAGCAAGAAAATCACCTTCAGCTCAAGAGGGACCTCACTGTGAGTCCTCAATGCTGATTCCTTCAGCAAGCCAGGCCACAGAACCACCACTTCCAAATGGAGTCATTGGGTTTTTCATAAGTTGTAACTGCACTTCATGAAAGGTGGGAGCGACATATAATTATCAGAAGGAGTCATCAGCCCATCCACAAGACCTACCTTTGTCCCCTTTCAACAAATAAATATCTAGGGCCTCCCCCTATCAGCCTCTGCCCTTAGAGCATCCAATTCCCATCCAGAAACCTTGTCAGGATCCAGAACAGCAGTCAATTGCTCATAGGCCTGATTCATTTCCTCCAGACACTTGTTGGAAGTCTTGTATTTCTTCAGCAAAGAGGGGACTGAAATGGTCCACATAAATTTACCCTCCTCAGAGAAAAAACCCTCACCTAGTCCCACCAGCTTTTTCCAGTTAGAATCCCTCATATGATCATCATACACCTCTTGCCTATGGGCCTGGGTCATGGACCTAGCAGTTGGGGAGATCTTATTGAATGGAGCCCACAATGTCTCCAGAATTTCTTCATCCAAGTGGCCTGCACCTTTGACAAAGCCTTGGAAAGCAAGAGAGCTTGTGAGCAGCCAAATGGAACTTGCCCACAGCAGGGACAATCTCCAGAGCTGGGGGAAGAAGGAGGGAGGGACTATTTTTCACTCTACTCCAGAAGTTGACACTCCACTGGCACCCTACATCATAAATCACCAGTGCTTTAGTGATTCTCTCAGAACCATAGCCAAGAGCATTGCAAATGGAGTAGTCTGTGTTCATATACCTGACCAAAAATGAGCTCCAAGCCACCAACATCAATCCAGGCATTTCACACACCTCTCCCCTTTTTGAAAATCCACCACAGAGTGGGGGACAAAGCAGCCATGTTGAGCACAAGCTGTGGCACCAATCCCTGTGGACCTGAGGTTGGATTTGTTGATTTTTGCAGCATTAATGGCCCTGTGATTGCTGCAGGTGGATCTCTAAATTATTGGTCAGCAAGCAAACTCCAAGACCTTGAAACCCCTCACCTCCTTGGTATCCAATGATTGTTGTAGATGATTCTGATATGGCCCCTCAGAAACCATATACCCTTTTCCATCTGACAAGGCCACATCTAACTCTAGCTTGTTCATTTTCATATGCCAAGCAGTGAAGTTGCCATCTATGACATATTGCCTCATGACAGTATCCCTGAAGAAAGTTAGAAACCCAATTGGAATGGATTACAGTCTCTTACCTGTCATACTGAACTTTCCAGTCTGCAGGTAAATTAAGACCTGGCTGGGGGCAGGCAGGGCAGAAGAGGGCAAGTCCTCCATCCCCTGGATCTTTCCCAGCATCATGTCCAAAACCAAACCATTTCCTATGTTTCAAATCCCTCCATAGCCAAGAAACCCTCATCAGCTCCCTGTACCTGTCCTAACAAGCAGAGAAGAACAACATAAACATCATCCAATTAATTGTAACACTACACTCAACTGGTACCCTTTCTGGAAATGCATTGTTGGTGAACCTTTTCAGCTTCTGATAGAAACTCATAGCAGAAGTCTTGCACTCCAAAGCATCTATCAGAAAGTGGTCAAGCACATCAAATGTGAAGGCAGTTTTGGGCTTGGAAATGCTGGCTGGGAAGAGTCTTTGATGAAGCAAGTCAAGGTGCCAGTCATTGGGATCAGACCCAGGACATTTGTACACCCAAACCTCATGAGAAAAAATCCCCTCAGTGTGCACAATGGTCATCTGGAACTGGGAAGACTTCCTGATGACAGGGTCATCATAAGGCCTCCACAATAAAAATGCCACTGACCTGTGATTGGAGGGACCATCCCCAGTTACATAGCCTGACTCCTCTGGATCAGGGCCTGACCAATTACAGGGGCAGGGATCCCCCCCATGGCCAATATGCCACAAGAAGCCAAGGTCCATCAAGGAGGTAGGCTGGTAGTGAGCACCATTCCACCTTTGGACCTTGTGAAAGGGGAGGTTCCTGTGAACTTTGACAGCACAGGGACTGCACCAGGCATGGACACCAGCACAAGACATGCACCAGACACTTCCTTCTGCTTCAGAGCACTGCTCACAAATCCCCCCCTTAGCCAGCTGCTCCCCTTCCAAAATGATATTTAGATACTCTGCTTTCCAAGGCAGCCACTCTCTGATATAGTCATTTTGACTCTGCAGGTAATTTTTAATGGTGGACCATCCCCAAATCAAAGTACAGACCTTTGTGTGTCTTCTGGACTGGGGGGCATCATCTACATCATTCCAATCAGAGTCAGGGATGTCAAGAGAGTCATGGAAGTCAGAGAAGTTGAGATGTTGGGAGGATGCCTTGGTTCTTGGAGTCCCAGGAGTGGATGGCTGACTTCCAGATGGGAAGTAGAGGTGCCTAGCATCCACTTCTTTGTGGGTGAGCTTTCCCCTTCTGGTCTTGGTGGGCTGGAAAGTGTACAAAGAACCTCTCCCCAAGGATTTTTGCAGGACTTTGGACCTTTGATGATGCATGTTGAACAACACAGATTTGAAACACAGGGAATACTCTAGATGTACAATTTTCACTTGGAAACTCCAGTTGACATTGGCTAAGGGACTCAGCTAGGTACACTAAGTTTGTAAAAATTTTCCCAAGAGATCCTTTTGTCAGGTAAAAGATGGCCTGGCCAGTCCAAATCTGTTATGGACAGCATCCTTCATGTAGTGAGCAAGGGCTATTCTTTCACCTTTCTCCCATTTTGGGACAGAGTGGTGGAGAAGTTTACCAACAAGGTAAATCATGGTGCCTGGCTGGTAACCAAAAATGGAGCCAAGATCCAAAACATGAAATTGGGCATCATGAGTTCCCAGGCTCACTGGCAGGTCCAGGAGAGAGGGTGCAGAAACCTTGTCCAAATGAGGAGGAGTCTCTTGGTTCACTATGACATCTATGCCAACATAGATGGAAGGCCACTGGGTCCCAGAAGGGGGTTGGGTGACCACCCAGTCTCCCTTGGCTGCAATGGCATCCTTGCCAACTCTAGCCAGATCTGGCAGTACAAGTCCTGAAATGGACTTCCAGAACTCTTCTGCATAAGATATTTCATGAAACCATTCCTTCACAGCAGGGATTTTGAGATTTGAACTTTCATAGACCTTGTCCTGCAACCTCTTTGAGACTATTAGCCTTGCTATCTACACCAGACCATGAGGAGAAGAGTACCAGATGACCCTGCTGGAAAGTTGCAGGAGAGTTCATAAGCCTGCCATGGCCAAAGATGGCATCAGCCAATGGGTCCATGTCTCTGCCATCAAGCTCTGGCACATGTCTATGGCCAAACCTCATGCTAGATTCATTTTTCCTCTTGGAGTGCTTCACAAGGCTGCCTTTCAAGGGGAGGTGAATCCTATTGAGATGTTTCTACCAGTGCATTAATATAAATATAAGATATACATGGGAGAAGAGACTGCTTCACCACTCTTTCAGGAGGAATGATGCCTGGTAGGTACCAAAGCATCACTCTACCATGGACATCCAAAACAGTGGCAGGGTCAGAGATGTGCCCCCATTGGGGATATTGAAAATACTTGGTCTTGTCTGCAGCATGGGGCCTGGGTTCAGCAACCTATCAATGTCCCACTCAGTTACATCTTTTTCAGGACTCAGACATTGCACTTTGACTGTCTGGAGGGAGACTCACAGGGGTTCAGGATTGCATGGGCAATGACAAGGGCAGACAGCTTGGTTTCATTGGAGGAAATAGATGCAGAAGGAAGGTCTTCTGCAGCCATAACCCTTTGGAGGTTAGTCAATTGGGACATGACTGTCAGTCTATGATATTACATCAAGCAGGGTGTAGCCACCAAGGAGGAAGTAGTTCTCAATACCTTGGCTTCCTAAGGTTGGATTTTTGTAGTACCACAGATGTGGAGAGTTTGCATCCCTGAAGTACACTTGTCAGGATCCCATCCACCATGGCAGACAGGGCACCAGAGGAGGTTGAGGAAGAATCCATTGCACACTTGTGGGCTCAGGGGTGATGATGATGTAGTGGGATGCAGCAGAGTGTGTAAATTTTTAAGCTGTGAAATTGTTATTCAAAAGGGTAACTGTGCCTGGTGCCTACTTATTCTATATGGGACATAAGCTTAGGGTTAGGGTTAGGCCCCAGAAATTACAAAAAGTGAAGACAAAAACAAGGCAAGTCAAAACCCTTTCAAGATGAAATAGGGTGATAAGTTGGGAACCAAGTTACAAGTCAAAACAAACAGAACAAAAAAAGAAGTTCCCAGTGGAAAAGACTCACTGACAACTGTCCAGGAAGGGCCCTTCCCCCAGAGCAGAAGCAGGTCATCAAGGAAAAAAAATCAAGTGAAAATCAAGAAAAAGGATCATGTGATTTATTAGGCCAGCCTACACTGGTAGGCATGGACCAAATCCCCCCAGACCAACAGTTGCTGGCCAACACTGGTTGGCACAGACTAAGTCAAGAACAAGATAGCAGCACTTTATGTTAGGCCAGCCTGCACTGGCAGACATGGACCAAATCCCCCCAGACCAACAGTTGCTGGCCAACACTGGTTGGCACAGACTAAGTCAAGAACAAGATAGCAGCACTTTATGTTAGGCCAGCCTGCACTGGCAGACATGGACCAAGTCCCCCCAGACCAACAGTTGCTGACCAACACTAGTTGGCACAGACTAAGTTAAGAAAAAGATAGCAGTATTTTATGTTAGGCCAGCCTGCACTGGCAGGCATGGACCATATCCCCCAGACCAACAGTTGCTGGCCAACACTAGTTGGCACAGACAAAGTCAAGAAACAGTTAGCAGCATTTTATGTTAGGCCAGCCTGCACTGGCAGGCATGGACCAAGTCACTCAGACCAATAATTACTGGCATGTGCTAGTGGGCACAGATATCAAGATAATAAGCCAACTTGCACTAGCAAGCATGGACTATTACTACCCTACACTACGAGATTAACTAACCTACCCCTCATACCAACACATGCACTTGCCAGGTACAGTGCACTGCAAGCATTTCACAATTTTTCTTGCCAAAATATGTTGAAAAAATGGAAAGAAGAGATACTCTTTTATTTGGGCTGTGTTCACATAAAAAATGCAAATATAATATTTTGTTTTCTTTGTCTTTTCTGTGCAAAAAAATGAATTGATGGTAGTGCTGATTAGCTTCTATGCTAATGGGTATTACCATCAATCAATGTTTTGTGGAAAGTCATGCAAAGAAAAGAAAATATTATTTTTGCCTTTTCTCTTTGAAAACAGCTGTCAAAAAAGAGTATCACTTTCTTCAATTTTTTCAGCATGTTTTCTGAAGAATAATTGTGAAATGCTTGCAGTGGTGTGGATGAAGGGTCACCATGCAGGCATGTGCAGCTGCAGCCTGCACAAAGCCATGATGGTGCCTATGGATCAATGGTTAGTCACAACACAGCCAGCTGAAGTGCAAACAGGGTTGTGACCCAACAGAGTCAATCCATCATAGTGAAAAGAGGTGGATCAATGGCTGACCTGGAAGTGGGGTAGGGTAGTGAGATGACATGGTTAGTATGCATGTAGTAACACAAAGGGGGGGGGATGGCTTACCTGGAAGTTGGGTAGGGTGGTGAGACAATGTGGTCAGTACACATGTAGTAACACAGAGGGGGGGGGAGGGCTTACCTGGAGGCTGGGTAGGGTGGTGAGATGATGCGGTCAGTATACATGTAGTAACACAGTAGGGGGGTAACAGCCTACAAAGAGGTGGATAGGCTGGTAGTGACATGATGGAATCAGTTCACATGTAGTACACATGGGAGAGTGGGGGACAATGGCTTACTGGGTAGAGGATGGCATGGCATGCTGAAAGTTCATGACCTACTGCATACATTGGTGGTGACAAGTATGGTGACTCAAAAAACTGTCTGGATGTTTGCCACTTTTTCAAAGAATTGCTTATAACTCAGTCCCCATTTGGCCATAAATCATGAAAGAATAGGGGTGGATAGCCACTGGTCATGTGATTATGTGTGCCAAATATGGTTATGGTCATGTGACTTGATACTGTACAATTAATTCAACATTGACCACTACTCATCTGGACAGTTTTTTTGCAGGGTATGCAAGTGACAATAAGTAGGATATACAGTGAGGAACAAAACCATTGCAATGTTTTGCACTTTTGCAGTGTGTGAGGTGTACTGCAAGCAGATTGAAGAATAATTCCAAGCATTGCTGGAGACAAAGATAGTATGTGCCCTTGGCTACAATATTGCCCACTTGGTCACATGATTTCATCCAGTGACTGGAAAGATATAGGCATTACAATGCAGCAATGTCATTGCAACAGTATTGCACCTTTTGATATCCATGGTATATTAGTACTTGGTATAGCCTCCTTTTGCATTGAGCACTGCCTCAACCCTTTTAGGCATGCTCTCAATCAACTTCTGACACTCCTCAGCTGGTATCCTTTCCCACTCCTCTTGAATTCTCTCCCACAGTTCATGTATTCCATTAGGAGGGTGTTCATGCTCTGCCAGTCTTCTTTTGAGCCAACCCCAGAGATGTTCAATGGGGTTTAGGTCAGGAGACTGTGGGGGCCATACCATAGTGGTGAAATCCTGCTCCCCCAGCCACTCCTTCACCTTTTTACAGGTGTGCTTGGGGTCATTGTCCTGCTGAAAGATGATGTCAGAGGGATTAAGATCATAAAACTGCAAAGTATTCAGCAGTTCATCCTTCAAAATTTGAAGGTAAAGATCTCCATCCATCCTACCATCAATCTTGGCAGCATAGCCCACCCCCTCCCAAGCCATACAGCCTGATGCCTCTTGAACCTGTGCCACCACCATCCCCCCATGGGAAAAACTCACCCCCCAAGCATCGTTGTAACCCATCATTCCCATGCACCATCCAGCTGTCTGACATTGGCAGACACTACCACTCCTTCCCCAAGGGCACTTTTCAGGCCTGTTTCACCCCCCCAATTTTCCCCAAACTCGTTTTGCAGCACTTTGCAGCTCACTCTCCTACCTGGACTTGGACCACAAGGGACAGCCCTGGCAAGGGCAAGTCCTTCAATGTCCCAACCATCCCCATCACCTGTGATTGTAATGCTCCACGGGTGGTGTGAGTCGATGTTGGGATCAATGGCAAAAACAACCAAAAACCCAACACAAAGACAAAAGTGTGAGTGGTGGTTTTCCTAAGCAGTATCCTGCTTGAAGGACCCATCAAATCAACAGGGGAGGGGTTCTGTGCAGCTAGTGCAGAGGGAGGGGGACAGTCTGGACAGGGAGGAAGCTGGGAGATGAAGGGAGATGAAGATAATAGGCTCCTGTGAGCCTGAGGATGACTGGGAGCAAAGGAAGATCAGTGGATAGACCCTTAAGGGGGCCTCAACCACTGGAAGACTGAAGACGATGATGGAGGGGCTTCAAAAGTGATGGGAGATGAAGATATATTGCAGGAGGATAGTCTCCTGGAAGTAAGTATGAAAGTGACATATATTCTCTCTGGGCTATCTCCCTGATATCTGGGACTACAGGGTTTATATACAAGACCAGAGCATAGCCTCCAACAAATGTGAAGCAACACTCTGTCAGCGACTTGGTAAAGGGGTTGGTAAGGGATTGGTGATGATCAGTAAGGCTTGGTAAGGACAGTAAGTGATTGGTAACAAAGTGGTAAGCATGACAAAGAATGTCAGTAAGCAACATCAAATAAGTATGAGTCATGGCAGGAATGAATGATTAACATGCCAAGAGAACGAGTCAGGGTATTGGTCACAGCTGAGTAAGGGGTATGACTGAGCAGATCTTGATGTGACAGGTCAAGGCACAGTGATTCCAAATGAAGAACAGTGGGGGATCCTGCCAGGGGTTGAATGTTGGGGGTCTCCACAGGTGTCAGGGCATTGGATTTCACATTTTTTCCCCCTCTTCCTCCTCTGAAAAAGGGTGCTACATCAACAGCTAGTCTTCAGCAGGGTCTGAGGAAGATGGGGGACTGTCCTCTCCCATGAGAGCAGGGAGAAGTGTCATCATGAATGTGATCAGATAGCCTAGATGACAGTAACTGGTACTGAATCTGTCACAACCTTGGAAGAATAAATGATGAGAGTGAGTAGATGTTGCAGGGGGTGGGAATGAAGGATCCATATGCTTCTTCAACTGGAGAGACTGATACAACCACATAAGACCTTTCAAGTCTGACAACAGACTCGAGACAACCAAAGAATGTCCTCCTGGATGTCATACTGACAAGGAGAACATGCTGTCCCAAAGAGATGGCTTGGGAGGGAGTGGACAAGGAAGGGATGAACCAGGATGCTTCTGGGTGGAAGCTAGTGGGAAGTCCTGGGAGATATAAGTAGTTATGCTCCCTAGCACAGGACACGAGCAAAGAGATTGTCGATGAGGCAGCCATTGTGATGGGATTTAGCAAAATGGGTGTCTGTTGGCAGAAATGCTGTAGAAAATCATGGAGGGTGAGGATTGTTACCAAATTTGGAAGGAAGGATGGCGTGATCAAGGGCTACCAGTGAGCGTGGAATGATGTCGATATCTTTAGAAATGCCCGAGCTATTCGAAAAACCAGAATGCTGTATGTGAGCACTAAAAAGGTTTGATTGGTGCTTGAACAGTTTCTTCACTAGTGTTAAGGATTGTTCTTGTGCAAAGGATGACTGCTAGATGTACCAGTCGTCTTTTTGCATTAGGCCACATTCCTCAATCTCCCTTATTCAGCAAGACTCCATGCTCACATTGCCAAACACCTTTGGTGTGTGACAGCAGTCCATTGGATTGTCGCAGTGTTCCATTTGTTCAAGGCTCACCTCAACCAAATCACTTTAGATCCCAAGTCCAGCAGGGTGCTCCCTGGGTGGCTTCGCCTCTACCAGAACAACCTGTATGTTCACTTGCAGTCCCAGTTGAGGACTGGCTCACCACCAACACAAGCAACCCCTGCCCCCCCAAGCTACCCCCATCCACCCAACCCTCCAAACCCCCTACCACCATGGACCCTGTGTCCAAACTTTGGGAGGAGCTTTGGCTTCTCTGTGAGAAGTTTTATCATTTTGTATCATCCCACGAGGCATGCTGTGGCTGCTGCAGCAACTCCCCCTCCACACCCTCTGAGTCTTCCTCTGAGGGCAACAACCCCCAGTCCCATTCACCCACCCCCATTCTGCCCTTCACCATAGTGGACGACTCCCCTGAGGGTCCTGTCCTGGTCTCCGACCCCCCTTCATGGCTTGTTGCTGCCTTGCAACACCTGGACCTGCCAGAGGAGTTCGCCAGTGAGCTGTACAGCCCACCCCCTCTGGATTGCCAGCTCCCCCCCATGACAATCACTGCAGTCAAGCTTGCCTTTGCAGGCTCCACCCCATTCTATCTAGGCATACAGGGCAACAAGTCCCTCCATGTCACTGTCATGGCCAATAGGGCCCTGGTGGCCACCACCATCAAACTTTCTGCTGATCCCTCTGCACCATCACCTCATCTCTGATGAGTTTTTTACTCTCCACCCCATCCCATTTGTTTACTGCATCTCTCCCTTCACCTGACTTAGAGTAGTTTTCTCTCCCCAGCCCTCTTGGTTGGTTGGTTGTCTGCATGTGACACTGACCAGTTCCTGTTTGTCTGAACTGTGTTTGTGGATGTTTTCTGCCTCAGTAGCTATCATTTGTAGTGTAGTGCAGCATAGGATGTATCATTCCTCATGCACTTTAATACAGAGGTATAAAAAAAAAAGAGGTCATACAGCCCTATATCATCACAGAACCTCCTCCAAATTTGACTGTCCCTTGGACCAGCCTGTCACTAAGCCCCTCACCTGCCTTTTTCCACACCCATTTGTGCCCATCTGACCCAAGGCAATTAATTTTGGTCTCATCAGATCATATAACCCTCTTCCAGTCCTCTATAGTCCAGTCTTTATGAGCATAGGCAAAATCCAGATGAGCTTTCCTGTGTTTGGACTTGACTACAGCCTTCATCCCAATCTTTTTCAAGTGCCAGCACACTGTGGTAGGAGTAATAGGCTGGTTGACAATGTTGCCAAGAGCTTTGGTGACTTGGACAGCATTTTCAGCCTGGCCAGATGAGATGAGATGTGTAGCATAGCAAATATTGGCAGAGGAAAGCTTGGTAGGACAACCTCCAGTGGACTTCTGGAGCTCAGAATGCTCTTTGGAGTGAAGCCTAGAGATGGTGGACACACTAATGCCAGTGGTGGAAGAAATAGAGTGGGCAGAGTGGCCTGCACCAAGCATGGAGAGGATGGTAGACTTTTGGGTAACAGAGAGTGATCTCATGATGACAAAGAGGAGTGTGAACTAATTCAAACTCAGAGATATTGTTTACATGTTTATATTTGTTTGTATAGCCAAATAAGGCTCACTACATTTGAATTTTACTGAACTTTTCAAAAGGTGCAAAACTGTTGCAATGACATTGCTGCATTGTAATGCCTATATCTTTCCAGCTGCTGGATGAAATCACATGGCCAAGTGGGCAATATTGTAGCCAAGGGCATGTACTATCTTTGCCTCCAGCAATCCTTGGCATGATTCTTCAATCTGCTTGCAGTACACCTCACACACTGCAAAAGTGCAAAACATTGCAACAGTTTTGTTCCTCAGTGTATCTAGTACTTTGTGTAACCACCCTTGGCCTTGAGCACTGCTGCAACCCTCCTAGGCATACTATTGATCAAATTAAGGCAAACCTCCCTTGGAATTTTCCTCTGTTCCTCTTCAATCCTCTTCCACAGCTCCTCTATGCCCTTAGGGGGTACTGGGTAGGTTCCCAACCTTTTCTTCAGGTCATGCCAGAGATGTTCAATGGGGTTGAGGTCTGGTGACTGTGCAGGCCAGTCAAGAAGCCCAACACCATGATCTTTGAACCATTTCTTGGCCAATTTGGAGGTATGCTTGGGATCTCCATCTTGTTGAAAGATGAAGTTGTTGACATCCATCCCATGTTCCTCCACAGATTGGAACAGATGGTCCTCCATAATTTTGGTGTAGAGTGCTGCATCCATCCTCCCATTGATCCTGTACATTTGGCCTACTCCATGCACTGTCATGCACCCCCAAATCATCAAACTCCCTCCACCAAACTTGACAGTGCCTTGGACATGTTGGTTTGTAAGGGGGGATCCTGGTTTCTTCCACACCCAAAGCCTCCCATCTGACCCCAGGCAATTAATTTTGGTCTCATCAGACCAAACAACCCTTGCCCAGTCTTCTTCAGTCCAGTGTTGGTACTTCTGTGCAAATGCATAGCACTGTTGTACATGTCAAGGTTGAAGAAGAGGCTTTTTGGCTTTGACAGCAGCCTTCAGGTTCTCCTTCTTCAAGTGATTCCTGATGGTTTTGGTGCTGACACCAAGCCCAGAGATTTTCTTGAGCTGAGTGGCAGTATCTGCTTGCCCAGAGGTGATTAGGCAAGCCATGTGATGATGATCATGAGCTGTGAGCTTAGAGGGATGGCCTCCAGCACTGGTTGGAAGGGGTGAAAGGGCCTTGGAACATATTTCTGAGACAGTAGAATGACCAATATGAAGTTTGGAAGCAATTTGACAAGAAGACTGGCCATCCTGAAGCATGGACAGCACAGCCAGATGAGTATCAGAGGGAATGGCCTTCATGGGGAATGGGGAGCATAATGGGCAGTAGTTGGACCTAATTTGTGTATAATCATACTAAGGTTATATTAATTTGTTGAAACTCAGCACAGCCACAGCCATACTTAAAGTTATGATCACCTGCAAAAAAACTGTCTGGATGAGTAGTGGTCAATGTTGAATTAATTGTACAGTATCAAGTCACATGACCATAACCATATTTGGCACACATAATCACATGACCACTGGCTATCCACCCCTATTTTGTCATGATTTATAGCCAAATGGGGACTGAGTTATAAGCAATTCTTTGAAAAAGTGGCAAACATCTGGATAGTTTTGTGAGTCACTGTAGTTGCCATGTTTGTCACTGTGAATCATAGTTAACATCATGTAAATCAAGGAATGAAGACAGAAAAATTACTTACAAGGATCACAAGACACATGTTGAAGCTGTGATGATGGCCATGTCGATGACAAGGGCAGACATGAGACAAAGATGACAGTGAGAGGATGAAAAGCACAGGCAAGAAGACATGGGAAAGTGTGGTGTTGATATAATTTCTGTGTTTGGCTATGCTTGACTCACACATGACTGTGCAAAAAAAGTTGGCTCATGTCTTGTAGTTATGTGGCAACTTTGGCTTTGTTTGATGCACATGTGACTGTGAAAAACAAATCTGCTTGACATGCCAGAGTGAAGGCCACATGCAGTCCAACCTGTGGCAAATTGTTTGTTTGGCTATGTCTGACTTGCACATGACTACACAAAAAAAATCAGGTCATGTCTTCTAGCCATGTGGCAACTTTGGCTTTGTTTGATGTTCATGTGACTGTGAAAAACAAATCCACTTGACATGCCATAGTAGAGGTCACATGCAAGTCCAACTGTGGCAAATTGTTTGTTTGGCTATGTCTGACTCACATGCCTGTGCAAAAGAATCAGCTAATGTGGCAAATTTGGCTTTGTTTGACCTACACCTGACCATGAAAAGCCATAGTAAAGGTCACATGCAAGTGCAAATGTGGCAAATTGTTTTTACCTAGGTGTGTCATCTGGAAACCATTTTTTCCCTTCCATCAGCTCTAAAAAAAAATCTTACAAGGTAAGTCATACCACCCCACATGTCCATTTCAAGACTAACATGCTCCAATTTCTGTAAGTTGTTTCCCCACTGTTATTACAGTATACAAACTGACTTTGCCCCACCACCACCACCCTAGCCAAAGTTCCAGGTAAGCCATTGACACCCCCATGTGTACTACATGCAAACTGACTCCATCATGTCACTACCAGCCTATCCACCTCTGTGTAGGCCATCCCCCCCCTCCATGTTACTACATGCATACTGACTGTGTTGTCTCACCACCCTACCCAGCTTCCAGGCAAGCCATTCCCCCCCTTCAAGTTACTACATGTGTACTGACCATGTTGTCTCACCACCCTACCCAGCTTCCAGGTAAGCTGTTCCCCCCCCTTCATGTTACTACATGCATACTGACTGTGTTGTCTCACCCCCCTACCCAGCTTCCAGGTAAGCCATTCCCCCCCCCCCCCTTCATGTTACTACATGCATACTGACCATGTCATCTCACCTCCTACCCAGCTTCCAGGTAAGGGCCTGAATGGTAGCAGGCAGTAGTGGATTTCCCATGTGGTTGTACAAAATATATGCAAACCAAATCAGTGTGGAGTTTGACAGACTTCCAAATTGATACCTGAGTGTTGGCATACAGTGTGGTCCTTATCATTGCCTTATCACTATGGACGAAGACCATTGCTGCCACCTTGCTGTACAGAATGTGGCTGAGGAAGAAGAAGAAGAGAATAGGAGAAAGATGATTCTAAGGATGTTACTCATGTACCAACTTCAAAGCCACAGAGCAGTTGGTGCTGTACTCACTATATACCTGGCTGCAATCACAACACTTTGAAGCACTACCCTGCAACCTTACCACACATCTACACTTTCAGGGCAGGGATGGGTGGATGAATTGCTCAATGGGCACCCTGAGTGGATCAGAAATGAGCTCAGCATCCATAAACATGTCTTTATCAGGCTCATATCCATCCTTCGAGAGGGGGGCTTCCAGAATTTGAGAAATGTCTCATTAGCAGAGCAACTCACAATATTCCTCTATGTGATGGTGACAGGACTGTCAGCCCAGCACATTGGTGAGTGGTTTCAACATGTGACAGATACTATTTCATGGTGAGTGCTTGGTAGTCTCAATCCTCTGCCCTAACTGCTCATGTCTCCTACTTTATCTAGGTATTTTAAATGGATGCTCTACACCTTCTCTGAGGGTCCCATCTACAGAACATTTGTCTGCCTTCCAAGGGCTGATTCTCCAACCCCTACTCATATCTCCTCAAATCCAAAATTCTACCTGTACTTCAAGGACACAATAGGTGCCCTTGATGGCACACATGTTGTGTATGTACCATCAGCAAGCCAGCAAGATCTCATGCACAACTGAAAGGGATTTCTATCTCAGAATTGTCTTGTCACCTGTTCATTTGATGGTATCATCACATATCACTGCAAGCATTTCACAATTTTTCTTGCCAAAATATGTTGAAAAAATGGAAAGAAGAGATACTTTTTTATTTGGGCTGTGTTCACATAAAAAATGCAAATATAATATTTTGTTTTCTTTGTCTTTTCTGTGCAAAAAAATGAATTGATGGTAGTGCTGATTAGCTTCTATGCTAATGGGTATTACCATCAATCAATGTTTTGTGGAAAGTCATGCAAAGAAAAGAAAGTATTATTTTTGCCTTTTCTCTTTGAAAACAGCTGTCAAAAAAGAGTATCACTTTCTTCAATTTTTTCAGCATGTTTTCTGAACAATAATTGTGAAATGCTTGCAGTGTATGTTCTTGGACAATGGGAGGGATTGGCTGCCGATGCTACAGTCTACCACAATGCCTGTTTATGAGACTTTGCAATCCCCAATGGCTGCTATTATCTCACTGATGTGGGATATCCATCAACTCCACAGTTACTTGTACCATATCATGGCCAGCACTACCATCTGGCAGAGTGGGGGCAGGCAAATTTAGTGTAAGTTCATTTACATCCTTTCATCCAATTCCCATTCATTCCCCACAGGCCAAAGAATAGAAAAGAACTCTTTAACCTTCATCACGCCATGCTCTGAAATGACATCAAGCACAACTTTGGAGTCATCAAATGACATTTTCACACCCTTGTTCTTCCACCTGAGTATGGCATGGTGATTCAGTCTCAATTGCCCACAGCCACATGCTGCATTCATAATATTATCTGTATCCATGATCCTGACAATGTTGATATACCAGATCCTGATGGATTTGATGAAGATGATGGACTGTACCTGACAGAGGAGGAAGGTGACTTTGGAAGTCTTCAGGGTGCTCCACTGAACACTGACTTGCACAGGCAGATGAATGCACTGTGTGATACGATTGTGGCAGAGATCTGGGATGGCTACTGTGCTGAGCATGTGAGGTGGGGTATGCCTCCTATCATTGAACAATTAGACTAGCATTCATCAAGTAGCTTTACATATCTTGGCTTGTCTTTCATTACTGTCTCAATGCATTCTTGTTTGAGTAAGTTGCATGTGGATACAGAATAGAATTTTCAGTACAAGGTAATATCGAGGTTAGAGATACAGCATGTGTAAGTATCCTATGTATCTGTACATTCAGGTGTGTATTCAGGGATGGGGTAACCAGCCACCTCAAGTCTCAACTTAACCCACTGCATTCTGAGTGATACCAAGTGAGTGGCAACATGTTGGTAGCCTGTGATGAAAGATGGGTTCTCCTCAAACAACATCTGTAAACAAATAAGGTTGTCCACCAAAAGGTTCTTCTCAAGGTCATATATCAGCATACATGCATCACTCAGTTTTCAATCCTTGCTTGTATTGTCGAGTGTGGAAAGCATCTGATTGACCATCCTACTGGAAGTGTTGTTGAAACTTGCCATAAACTCTTGGACCTTATCTTCGAGGCCACTCATCTGAGTCCATCACTTCTGTGAGCTAGTGGTAGTCACCACAGACATAGTGTCCAACTCAGCAGTGGCATCACTCTTGCATTTTCTGCCATGAGACAATATGCTAGATGAGGGATTGATCAAAGAGTCGACTGATACCATCGCAGAGGATGGCAGAGAGACAGGGATGGATGAAGGCAAAACAGTAGGAGGATCAGCAGGGATCCTGAACGGTGAAGAATCAGAAAAAGAAATGCTGAGGGTGGGGAGTGATGATCTGAGAGGGGAGAGTACTTCCAAAGGGGCTTCTAAAGCCTGGGGAGAGATGCTGTCTGGGGAACATCTGATGCTGTCTGAGACTGTCTAGACACAGAAGAAGGCAACTTGAGGCCTTCTCAAACTCGAACTCTAACTCTTAACTTGGTACTTTGTTGTTTTTTTTAAGTACAGTGGAGAGTAAGTGCACATGGGCTTACTTAAGTCACATCACATGTCTACTCTCGAAGCTAAGTAAAGTCTAAAGTAAAAGAACAAAAGCAAAGAAAAGAAAGTAAACACAATAAAGTAAAAGTAAAAGTAAAAACTATAAAATAAAAGAAATATCCTAGTGGGGAGTACTCACTCCCTACAATGGTACCCACAACATATTAGGCAGGACTTGCACAGGAAGTGGTGTTACAACTGGTGCTTGAGAGCTTACAGTACATCATACATTTTGAGTAGTCAGTGCAGTTTGAGTCCAATTGGGGGTCTCAGTTTGATACTGCACAAAAGTAAATTGAGCAGCAGCTTGTGTGGACTGCAGCTGATGCAGTGTGTGAGGCTGTGTGAATGGTGGCTGATGCGATGGGTAGTGTTGTACAGGAGGCATGAATGGTGGCTGAGGCAGCATGGAAGTTATGGATGTGGAAGATCAAGACATCATAGAAAAGGTTCCAGCATGGTGTGTATTAGTGCCCCTTGCCTTGTCGGGAGGGACAAACTGATTCATATGATCCCAAAATTTGAATCCCTTGTGCTGAAACTGGGCAGCTTCTGGCTGAGTCTAGTGAATGGTTAGGTTATATATCATATCAGGAGGAAAACCCAGACATACCTTGATAAGTTCATCCATCACAAGTTGCCCCGCCTCAGTCACAACATTAGCACCCTTCTCTGCAGAATAGGCAAGCCCTGATCCCCCCACAATGGTTGATGCTGTGTAGTATTCCTGTTTCAGCTGTGTTCGATATGGGCAATGTTAAGTACAGGGATATGTCAATAAATGTACACTTTCCCACTTGTCATGACAATTTTTGGTGGTTTTATGGTGGCCATTGGGTTGGATGGGTAATTGGGGTAGTAGATCATTGAAGTACCCTTCTTGAAACACCATGCAATCACCTGCTTTAAATTGGTTTTCCTCCATGTAATCGAGAAGTGCCAAAACATCTGGCTCAGTCCAAGTGGCTCACAATTTCTGGTACTCAGAGCTTGAAGCAATAGATGGGGCCCCTCTTGAACTGGAAGCCCTACCCACCATCTTGCCATGAAGTCAGAGCAAGCAGCAGGTTGGTGATGGAGATGAGGAATCAGCTAGCTTGCAGGGGATCTTGCAATGAGTAGTTCATCAAGCCAGCATTGCATCTGGATGATTGGATAGTAACAATAGCACTTATCCTCATTGATAATGCCACTCTCCAAAAGTCCACATGTAAACTCTGCACTGATTCAGTTTGCATATGTTTTGTACAACCACATGGGAAATCTGCTACTGCCTGCTACTGTTTGGGCCCTAAGCCTTTCCCCCCCCCTTCATGTTACTACATGCATACTGACTGTCATCTCACCACCCTACATCAGCAAAACAACCCTTACCCTAGCCAGAACTGGACAGAACTGGCCAGCTTTTGACAGCAAGGTACCTAACTGGCTAGGTCTGCCCAGAGAAATAGGGGCAAGGAATCTCAACAATTGACATCTAAATGTAGCTTGAAATTTTGGTGGTGCAATCTTTATGATAATGTCAGCTTCTGGGTCAATTTTTGTGAGGACAGAAGCAAATGTGGTTGTGTGGTGCACAAAGACATTTTGTAAGGGTGAGGGTTAGTTTGCTGATGTACCCAGCTTCCAGGTAAGCCATTGACCCCCCCCTGTGTTACTACATGTGAACTGACTGCATCATGTCACCACCACTTCCACCCTCCCTGTGTTATTACATGCATACTGACTCCATTGCATCTCTGCCACCCCATTCACTACAAAGTAAGCCTTTCCCTCCCCTCCCTGTGTTTACTACATACAAGCTGACTCTGTCATGTGTCACCAACAGCTTATCCACTTCCAGGTAAGCCAGTGACCCCCTCCCCTCTCCCCCTGTGTTTGCTGCATGCCAACTAACTCTGTCTTGTTACTCTTGAAATATATCTGTAGGCTACCTCAGTAGACTGTGAGCTACTGAGTAGAGTACTGTACCTGTAGGCTACTACAGGATGTCAGTAAGTGATATACTGTGAAATATATAAGTGCTTACCCTCAGTAGACTGTGAGCTACTGAGGGAACTCTATGAAATGTACTGCTAAGTCCACTCTAAGGTGATTATGTAAGCACCCAAACATCACACCTAGGACCTGCAATATAGGGGAGATTTATATGCTCCAACAGTTACCACCACTCCCATATCCACCTCCAGGTAAGCTGCTGTCCCCCTTTGCCTCCCCCCCATGTTTACTTCAAATGAACTGACTCTGTGGTGTCACTGCCAGCCTATTCACTACCTGGTAAGTTGTTGCTCCCCCTTCCCCTCTGTTTGTCACATATGACTGACTTGTACTCACTTCATCCTTGCCAGATACTTTTTTTTTTTTTTCTCAGTTTAAAGTGACTAAGGGTGAGTAACCCTATGTTACACTATACCATTGCAGTGCTACCAAGACGGGAGAAGAGCGGAAAGGGGGTCTGACCACAAAGACAGGTTACTATGCGCATGTAACCAACCAGGCCAATGGGTGGTTAGCCCATGAGCCAGGAGTAAAAAGCTATACTAAGGTTAGTGGAGGGAGCGACACTGTACAAAAAGGAGAGAAGAGGGGTGCACAGGAAGGAGTGGATGATGCAAGCCAGCCTAATGCTGGGCTGTGGGTACAGTTGGGTCAGGGGGGAGGGTAATGCAGGTGGTTATAGAACTACAGTCAACATATGCCAAGTTCACAGTGCAGAGGGACCTGTTGCTACACACTGCTAGACAGAAAGGTGGGCTGCCACGGAAATGCAGCTTGAGCATGTTGGATGCATCACAGGGGAGAGAATTAATTATTTGCACCGGGGAATAAAATGCCCCTGTGTAGGAGGTGGGAAGGTCGATGCACGACAGTATGGTGGTTAGCCAATGGGGTGGGTTGGGGTCTGGCACTGAGGTGCCATCAGCCTGCCAAATGAGCAGCTGGTATGGTGGGGAGGGGGAGGGCTGGGGATCGGGGGAGCTACCATCATCGGAGATGGCCTCCTCTTCCGAGGAGGGAACAGGGGAGTTACTGCACTGGCAGCATGCCTCGTGGGTGGAGATATAATTATAGAGTTTCTCCTTTAGGGAGCCTAACTCCACATGGAGAGCCACTACCTCAGCCAGGAGGGGAGAAAGGGCAGGGGAGGGAGCGTGTGGGTGGGTACTGTCCATCTCAGGTGTTGTGTGTATGGTGGTGGGGGCAGTTGGCTTAGAGGGGGGGGATGAGGTGGCTTTCATCCAGTGGGGCAGGTGAACCTTCAACTGGTTGTGAAGGTGGATGAGGAGGTTGTTCTGGTACAGCCTCAGCCAGGCTGGGTGGACCCGTCCCAAGTCTGCATCGATGGTGACAGGGTTGAGATGAGCCTTAAATGAGTGAAAGACTGTGACAATCCACTTTACGGCCCTTGGGGCAGTCTTATCACACACTATAGGGATGGTTGGGACCTGGAAGGACTTGCCCTTGTTGGGGCCAGCCTTGATGGACCAGGTCCAGATGGGAGGGTTCTTGGCAAAGTGGGAGGCCATGGCCTTAGGTAGAGCGGGGGGAGAAAAGTGGGCCCTGAAGGTACCCTTGGGGAATTGGTGGTATTGACGCCCCACCTCAGAGAGCCTGAGGGGGCAGGGAGCAGTGGGAGAGCATTGGTGCTTGGGTGGAGGTGTTTTCCCATGGGGGGATGGTGGTGGTACAGGTTCAAGAGGCATTCTGCCAGATACTTATTCAACCATGGCAAGGACCAATCATTCAGCCAAGAAGGTGACTGGGGGCAAGGCCCCCAGAGTTGGCCTGCAGGCCTTTCACAACAAAAAGGTTAAGGCATCTACTGCCTCCAAGAGGCCATCCCCCAAGCAGAAGCCTAACATCAACACTGTAATCTGCTGATTATATGTCATACTCTTGTTTATACCTTCCACAGCTTTGTGTTATGTGCAGAGATGGGGCAGACCTGTTGTGGGTCTGTGATGAGAAGTACTGTAGAAGGGTAGTATGTAGTAAATGCCTAGTGGTTGCTGAAGCAGAAACAGACAAACTAAAAGCAGATAATGTCACTTTTAAGTGTGTTACTTGCCACTGGAAGGAAAACCAAGCAAACCCTCAGCCTTACTTTGTAAGTACACCACCTCCCCACTTCCACTTATGTTCACAACATGCCAAGGGATTCTACTCTCAAGGACTACCTGTCCTTGCCCACCCTCCTCTTATCCAGGGTACCTTTCAGCATGCCATCTCTGGCCAGGTAGCCTCCCTCCCTACTGCCCTTGTCCACCTCCATTTGGACAACCTAGAACTTGGGCATCCTCAGGTCAATGTATTGGACTCCTATTTCCAGCCCTACTTTGCTGCAAAAAGCTATCACTTCTCTCACCTGACCTTCAACTTGGCCACTGAGGAGTCTCTGCTGACTTATGAGAGGGCAGCAGTGGACCTCACTCATTCCCTCTCATCCTTCTCAAGGGTGGTCATTTTCCTCACCACCCATAGTGATGAGGAAAGAGGGGATCTCTTTGCTGGTCATGTTGATGGTAAACCAGTAGCATTCAAGGTCTCTAAGGTCAGTGACCAATCTCCTATTTACCTCCTTACTAACCATGTCCAAGTGCCTCCAAGTACTTTTCAACCCCCTCACCAAAATTGTCCAGGGTGCAGACATAATATTCTATGTCTGTGGCTCTCTTGTTACTGTAAAAGACAGCTTCAATGATTTAAAAGAAGCTGCTCATAAGTGAGTATTTCCAACATTTTTGGATCTTTTTCTCCAACCTTTTCCAGATTCAAACCAAGATCCATGATCTTGTTTGATGCCCAACACCTGTAGCTGGCCAGTACTACCCCTTACCTGCTGAGTCTACTGGACAGTAGGCTTTGATATCTTCCAAGCAGCCAAGTTTGCCCTCAATGATTGTGCACTGCTTGGGAGGCATTCCAATATCATCATCATCATGTGGAGGTCTGAGGGGCAAGGAGTACATAAAGTGGAAAAGGTAGTAGTGGAGAAATTGTTGTGGACTGATAAGTTTATCAGACCATGGGGAGAGCATTTGCCTGTTCAATGCCCTCAATGTGGAACCATGCAGAAGTGTGAGTCTGGTTCTGCAGGTAAAACTATTACCTATGAGTGCAGGTATGCTCAGTGTGGGTTTGAAAAAGGGCCTAACAAGACTTCCCTCCCACCCAAGAAATTTATTTACTCCATTCCTCCTCATGCCATATCTTTAACACAAGGGAAAAAAGGAACATCTTCCTGGTTACAACTTACCCTTTAAAAAAATACCTGTAACCTTGTAAATACCCCAGTTTTATCTTAGCCAGCATTACAAATCCTTCATGAGTTTGCAAAATATCTTAACTACATCCATCCCTACAATAATAAAGTGGGTGTATCATAAACTGATAATGAGGTCATCAGATAGTCAACTTTCCAAGAGGCTGATTAATCAGATGCTTCCCCTAGTAGGGTTGGCTGAATCCACTCTTAGGACATGGGTTGTCCCCCCAGTGAGGGTGGCCAATGCCACTCTCAGGACAAGGGCCATTTTCCGAGGAACCACTCTCAGGATGTGGGCCATCCCCCCAATGAGGCCAGCTGCCCCTACACCCAGGACATGGGTCATCCCCCCAGTGAGGTCTGCCAATGCCACTGTCAGGATAGAGGTCATCCCCCCAGTGAGGCTGGCCAACCCCACTCTCAGGACATGAGTCATCCCCCCACCTAATCCCCCTTTCAAGAGGTTGTGCCAACCCTCAGGCAGGTCAGCCTATGCCACTTTCAGGGAGGTGGGTCATCCACCAGACACATTGGCCTATCCCACTTTCAGGGGGGTGGGCCATCCTGCCCCAGGTCATCCCATCCCACTTTCAAGGAGGTGGGCCATCCCCCAGCCAGGTTGGCCTATCCCACTCTCAGGGGGGTGGGCCATCCCCCACCTAGGTCAGCCTATACCACTTTCAGGGGGGTGGGCCATCCCCCAGCCAGGTTGGCCTATTCCACTTTCAGGGGGGTGGGCCATCCCCCAGCCAGGTCAGCCTATCCCCCTTTCAGGGCATCAGCTGAACCCATCTCAAGGTCAGCCAACATCAGCTAATCCCACTTTTAGGTGAAAATGTACATGTCAGGTGTCCCACTTTCAGGACTATGGTTGACTGAACTATGTGTTGAAGCATCTCCACCAACAGTCAAATTCACCATTTCACGTTTCAGACAAGAACCAGATGCCACCAGCCTTGTTGCACAGCAGATGGGGAGATGATCGATCCATGAGTCCAAGCAGTGGAATCATGGTTACATATGTTGTGTAGGAGCCTGACTGTCTGCTGCTGGGCTCTGGACCAAAAGCTTGAGAGCATGAGCTGGGGACCAGGGCTCACCAAGCTCAATGAGGCTAGGATTCATTGTCAATGCAGGGCTGGTAAGTTGAACACTTTCAATGTCTGGAGGACTAACTGTGGGAGTGGATGTGGTGTAGTGTGTCTCCTCTGCTTTGTGCCATGCAAGTGGGTCCATGTCTTCAATTGAAAGATGTGTACACATTGTGAAGGTTTGTGGAAACATCATAGATAGTGTTGTCTGGGCCCAGCTCAGCTCAAAAGCTGTGGCTTGGGCCCAGCTTTTGAGGGCTCATGGCCCAAGCAATCTCAGGCCAGGCCCCATTTGGGCTTGGCCCAGCCTGAGGCTGTGGCCTGACCAGTGGTAAATCATATCAGTCAATTTTGTTCTTATATGTAACTAGCATAGCTACAGACAAGTGTAGATCACAAGGTTACATGTCATAGCAAGGCACAAAGACATCTTCACCATCAGGTTCCTCCTGACCCTCATCATCAGCAAGATTTTGGGTAATGTCATCCCAGCCTTCTTCAGAACTCATGGCAGCAGTAGGTGTAGGTGACTCCATCATGTGGGCTGCAGAAATTACAGATGGGTCATCAGGAAGGAGCAGATGTTTCTTTGAAAGGGATTTCATACACTGCAGTGCCTCGACAACATCAGATTTGAGGCAGTTTTGCTGCTTACTGATGGTCATACCAGCAGAAGAAAAAGCACACTCACAGGATACTGACATTGCCATGATTGGAAGGTAATCGCAGGCCAGAGATCCCCAGACAGGATATTGTCGAGTGTTCAGACCCCACCATTCCACAATAGAGACATCTCCAACATGTTTGTGTGTGTGAAGGTATTCATGGAATCTGTGAAGCCACAGCTTAGCAGGGTCACCTTGATTGCAGGTATCACAGCACAATGAGTCACCCTCAGCATCATTGTCAGAGAGCTCACTGAGTAGCGAGTGTAACTTGCGGCCATGGAGTGTGATGTGATGGTTGGGGATTGCAGTCTCTGATGATGGTGCATCAGACTTGTAGATTATGCTATAGCGTTCCTTGTACTGTTGATGTCAGGGCTGCTGGGTATAAGTAGAGATCAAAAAAAAAAAAACATACAATCACTTCAGCATGCTGGACCACCTCAGAAAGTAGATCCTCCCCCCAGTACATATGGATGTAGCTTAGCTTCTGCACTGGGTCGAGTACTGCCCAAAAAAATCAGCAACTTAAGCTTGAAGGAAGTAAAAGGTACTCACACATTGTGATGATGTATGCATGAGACATAGCCATTCACTCATAATACTCAGCTACCTTACTTAGCCCAGCATCCAATGCATCAGTGAAATCAGCATATTAGGCTGCATCCCTCCATGAGGACCAAGCCTTGAACAGTGCCTCTAGTGCTGGCAAGATGGCATGCATCATTGGGCCCTGTTCAGTTGAGAAAGCCTGCTGTGCTTTCTTGGCTTGCTGTGGGCATGCATGTGAGTAAATTGGAATTAAATGACAGCATACACTCACTGCTAACAGTGACAGAAGAAGCCATACTCGCTCCCACTCAGACTCTACCAACTTGAGGTCCATTAATTTTCACTGTTTCTCTGCATCACATTCCTCCAGGCCAAGTGACCTAACAAAGTAGTTTACTTCCTGTACATCGGTGCTGGTGTGTAAATACCAAATGAGTGTACATGAGCAGAGACTTACCTCCTTCAAATCAAATGCACAATGAAGCATCAAAAAAGTTAATGACCATCTAGTCTTCATGTCAAGGAGGAGCTGTAGAGGTTGTGTGCACAGAACATGGCCATTGTCTGTGCAAGTCTGAATATGTTGAAAGAGCTCTTTTCACTTCTCAGAAGATCATTCCTGCAGCTATAAGACAAAGAATCTCGGCCTATACCAAGCACTTACCTTAACTGCCATTGTGCACATGAGGCCAATCTTGTCTCATTCAAATCCATGTCATACAGCTATCAAGTCAGTGGCATCTAAATCTGGAGTAGCTGGGTCATAGTGTTTAGACTTACTGTGGGCCGAAAGAAATGCTTGAGTTGCTAAGTTAATGATATGCGCCATACAACTAGAATACCTAAGGCTCTGTATGGTTTAATATAGGGTTGTGCATACCACAAGCATTGCTTTTTTGCATAAAACACCTGGCCAGAGTTGGCCATGATATGGGTCACAAACTTGTCCATCATTGTATCGTTGTTCTTGGCATTGTCACAAGTAATGAAGCCAACCTAACAAAAAGAGATGTGTTAGAACTATGTGAAGTATACTAGATGCTGACCTTGTGCATTGCACCAACACGCTTGATGACTTTATACAGTGCCTGACCCAAACAGGTGCCATTGTGAGCATTATTGAGTCGCACAGACCCTATAAGTGATGTCTCGATGTTCCATATGCTGGGATATTTTTCTTCAATCCAAGATGCAGTGACTGTGAAATACCCATCAACATTTGAAGCCTGCCAGCCATCACATGTCAGATTGATTCACCCTGGGATAGTATTACTCTGTAGCAATGTATGAGAAGAGACACAGGTATTGTTATCAATGTCATACTCACCAAGAAGCATTTGCAAATATCTAAAAGTCTGGTTTTGAAAGTGTCAATAATTGCCTGACATGTCTGTCAACAATTTGGGATCTTGATACCATTCCTTGCATGAGAGGCAATTTCAACCATCCTGCCAAATGAAGGATGTTGAAAGGCATGGATAGGCTAGTAGCAATTGTATCAGTATCAGTCAGAACCAGCAAGCTGTCATATGTGGAGAATAAGGAGCTCACCTGATCTGTTTCAATCAACCATGAGATAGTGGCTTCATGAAAGGCAGACTCAGAAAACTGTACTATTGGACCCCTTTCTACCAGGTGCCCTTCCAAACTTGATTGCCTCCTGAGGACTGACCATGCACTTGAGACTGCATCTTTGCATCGCTGTTTCATATCATTTGGTAGCATCAACATGAATCCATTTGCTGCTGACCACTTGAGATACTCACCTTGGTATTTATCAGTCAGAATAACAAAGATTACAGATGGCATGATATGTTACCCAATGACAGGCTCGTAGGTGTCATCACAATGTTGACACCTGGTTTACAAAGGAAGTACATTCTTTATGCACCTTACTGTGAGTCTCTGTAAGTAGGCACCTGCTGGTTGAGGGATATCATAAGACTTACAAGCACCCCTTACAGTCCCTCAAGTCTTTCCCCTCTTTTTCATGAGGCAGGGAGAACAATGCATCAATATCCTTGGTGCATGCAGTACATTGCCTCTTGATAGGCTCATCCACATTGACCAGGTCAATGTCCTTGAGAAGTCTGTCAGCCCCAGTTTTGGTGGGCCCATATGAAGTGGGCTGTGGCTCGTCAACATCGACATCACTCTGTGGTGGTGGTGTCAATTTGATTGAATTCTCCAAATGCACCCAACTGGCAGGTCTTTTCCCTGATAGGTAATGGCACATGGTTTTTCAAATTAGACTAGATAGGCAATTGTGAATTAATGCATACCTTTTTCAAGCCTTTTTTCTTTGCTGGGAACTCTGTATCTGTAGTTTCCACATCAACATCTGTTGATACAGCATTAGCCTTGCATTTTATTGTAACAGTACTATGCATTGGCAGCACTGCATGTGTGGCTGACTGAATTTGTGCTTTTCGGTGTGATGTCAGTTCCAGTTTGGCAGTGTTATCAGCACATGTAATCCATGCTGAAGGCACAGGGACATGTTGTGGGTGTGGCTGTTCGGTGTTGGTAGCAGTAATGTCAACCATTTTGCAATTGCAACCAAGTTGGGTGATGGAAATAGGCAATACCATAAGTTCCCATGGGTATGTACATGCACAGGTCTACCATATAGTTCTACTGTACACAACACGGCCACCAGTATTTAAGATGAGGGAAAATGTAGTGGAAAACATGAATGCAAAACTTTAAGATTATAATCAAATTCTCACAGTGACAGAGTTTGAAGTCTGGCCAATTGTAAGATTGTGTGTGATAATTACAAGTTTGCATGACTGTGCAGTAACATCCAAAATGTCAGTCTGATTATTAAGTATTGAAGCTGACAATACACTCGTCAAGACTTTAAGTTTTATCTTCGCATTTGAGTCAGGGAGGAATTTATTGTTTTGTCATTGCCTAGACAATGGCTTTGACTTCAAATTTTCGTTAGCATAGAAACCCAGTCTTATTGTTAAAATGAAAACAGGGGGGAATATCCTATCCGAAACTCTGAATTTCGTCCAGGACTAAACTGGTTGCCTGATCATTGCCCGATCATTGCCCAACTATCACCCTGGCCACCATCACACACTTCTTTCAGCCCCCAAAACTTCGAGACAAACACTAGTAGTACATTCAAGATACATAGACAAGACAGCTATATGAGCAAAGTACTAGATGTAGTCCACTGGGTATTCTAGTATGTCTGTAGCAAAGGAATTGATGAAGACTCAGAGAAATTGCAGGCGACAAGGACATACCAAAGTCAGATTGTAATGATCTTCATGAGAATGGCTTCCTCGAGATCGAGGGTGACTCTTACTCATTCAAACGCTTAGTCCTGCAAAGATTCAAAGTAAATATCTGTACACCAGACTATGAATGTGACCCACCTGACACAATGAAAGGACAACTACAGCCTCCTTGGAGACAGTCCATCGTGCATAGTGGCTAACAACCCACAATATTTCCACATGTTCCAACCTCTCGCTGAGGGCAGACAAGTACATCTTTGTGGGGAAATGAGGGTAGGCAGCACATGGATCTGACATACTAGTAGGCAGGACACACTGCCTCCGAACTGCAAAATGAAGTAAGTGGTTGCGCTCATATATATATATGATGCACCCAGGGACAACTGGTGAAGCCTGATTCCCATTTGGATAATAAAGGATGAGTGAGTTGCCAAGGTGTGTCGAGCATCAGCTGTAAGTAATCCCATTGGCAGTCTTGACATTGGTGCACAACACAGCTTTGCACCGATGAAGGAATTCTTCTAGGTCTTGTGGAACATGGGTCACATTCCACATCTCTGATACCCTGACCTTGACATCATCAAGGAAATCGATATCCACATGGCCACATGTATTGTAAGCCTGTCAAGGAGTATCTTGCACTCCTGTATGGTGGGGGGACAGTTTGGGTGAGATAGCCAGGCCCATAGTTTTGCTCCCTTGAGGTACGAGTGCAGCATAGTACTTTCCTGTTTGCCTATCAAGGATTGAGGACAAGACAACAAGACAAATGGATACAGAGGGATCAAAGTACTTACCAGGCTTATGATTATTGGGAAGACGCTGCAGTATTCCAATTAATCATTCAAATGGGAATGTCCACCAGGAATGTACTGGGCCAAAGAGAACAAGGTAATCATAGATGTGGAATGCAGCGTGATGGTTTGGTCAAAGGCTGAAGCTAGGATGGGTGTTAGTTAAGTTCCCTACATAGCAGGTGATGCATGAGCAATATGCAAGTGCTCGCTCAGAGCTCATTGTCCAGGAACATGCAAGATAAACTACGGAAATGAGGTCCATAGTATGGTCAAGGATGACCTGGAGATCTGGCCTGGAGTTACCAACTCCCCAAAGACTGATGAGTGCGATCGGTATATAGACAGTGATAAGCGATCACCACTCATATGCTTTGACAGTGCCTGCAGACTGCTCTCCAAAGTTTTTTGGCACTGATCCAAACCACAATGGTACCGAGGTGTTGCAGGTAACATCACATACGTGTCCCAGAACTTTCACTGGACCAAGCTTTGGGGTACCTCTGTCAATTGTAAACAGGGGCTGCTCACAGTGCTGTGGAAGCTTTCAGCGATAAGTTTCACAGATGATAAGAGTTTACACACCCATTGCATGAGTGCTTTTGCATAGTCAGCTTTGTATAACCTTGTCTGCTTCTTGGGAACGCAGTCCAATGTCTGACATACATACTTCAAAGTGGCTGTATTCTTCTTGAATAGGGCCTCTTGAAGATGAGCCATGAAGGTCGTAATGTCAGCATCATTGTCCACAGAGGGCACTTGAGCAATCAATAGTGCATGAATAGCAGAGACCTGGGCAGCCTCCTTTGTAGACATGCATAGTGTTGCTGCTGCTTCAGGATCGAGCTGCTTGAAATTATGGCTGAATGCAGGGATATTTACTTGAGACAGGGCAGTGATCTCACTTGTAAGGCCAAGGAGACTGCACACATGGTGCTGTACAAGACCTTTGAGGATACAGTGCATTGAATCAATGACAAGTTGTTGTGTAGGATCCCAGTAAGGCAGTTGCCAGAGCTTGGAATAGCAAACACCATGTTCCTTGAAGAGCCTTTCATGCTCAGCAGTTGTCAGGGCGTCTCTCCACTGTTTGGCATAGTGACATAGCTTATCCTTGTCTCTGGGTACCCACTTTTCGAAATCCGTCCTACCATAGTTGGTTTTATGGTAACAATTGCACACACTCCAAAAAAAATGACTGCTGGTACTGGCAAGAGCAGCAAGATGGCATGTGGCCGGTAGATCACAAACAACAAGTGCAATGGCACTTCGTGTGACCCTTCCATTATGGTGATTTGCAGTTCTCGAGTAATGAACCCCCTGCTCCCAGGAAGTAGCGAGTTGGGCAATAAGAGGGTGTACATAGTGATTGAGGTTCTCCAGGGAAGGTTGCCTTGGGCCAGGAATGATGCCAGTGAGATACATATTTTTGGGTTTATATCTCATGTCAAGGGGAAGGTTCAGGCATGCCATTGAAATGATGCCCAACAAGGTGCTAGGCCCACACAAGCTCATGCCTTCTGGGTTGAAGAAGTCGATGTGCAAAGCAAACACATAGCAACCTTCATCACCCCTATCCACAAAAAGTCGCCCACCCTTTGGACTGCCAAATTCCTGTAAGAACTTTGCTTCAAAAGGGGTCTTGATGAAACGGGGTGAGGGAGAGGTGAGGGACGTGGTGAGGTCATCGCATGACGCATCCATCATTGTCTCGAGGTCACTTCTCGACAACAGGCCAGCAAGATAGTCATTGAAGTTGTGGTGAATGAAGGTCTTCTTTGGCTGATGGGTACCATCGGGCTGAATAGTCAATAGTGGCTTGCCACAAAGTGTTTTGGGATTTGGGTAGTGAGTACAGTACTTTGGATAGGTAGGGATTTCCGAACCAGTTGAATATGATGGTGCATAAGTGCAGTGACAGCTGCACACTGCATAAGTCACTGTCTTGGACATAATATTGAATTTGCTGAGGGCCATCTCAATGGTAGGGGGAAGCTGTCAAATGATATTTTCATGAGCTGCACTAAGCGTGCTGTTGGATCATTGGAATGCTAAAAAGAGCAACAGAGACAGGGTCCCCATGAGGAAGTTGCCATGATGCTGGCTGACTCCCATCAGGACGCTGCAGACTATGCTAATAAGGATGGCAACCTGAGCGACCATGTCCATACACTCAATTGGTGGGGTATTTTGATTCTCTATCAGGGAGTGAACAATGTAGTATTTTTAGTGAAGATGGTAATGCTTACAAGTATCCACATTTACTGGCTCCAAATTTCCTGAAGGAGAGGGGGGTGGCCTTGCCTTGACCTCAAGCTCAAGCTTGTCCAGAGTAGCTGCGACCTCCATCTTGCAGACATTGACAGAATTGGCCTTCCCTTTGATATTCTCCCAGGAGAGATGAAGACGCTGCAGGTCATTGGTCACCTCAGCAATGGAATTGTCTGATGGATCTAGTAAGAGATGAAGGCACTGGTTAGCACAGCACTCAATATTGGACAATAGTTTCAATGCATTGACAGAGCATGCACGGCCATCTCTCCTGGATACTCAGCGGCCTGCGATCTGAGAAGCAGGGAGAATGGTGGAAGGTAGCACTGATGTGCAGGAAGTTAGACAAAGATGGCTGAAGCTTTGAGCGATGTCAGCAAAAGGAAGAGGATCCAATGACCTGGTGACAACATCCTTGCTTGGACTTGATTCCTGGTATTCAGATCGCGAGTTCCAGAGTTTGTTGGCAGGAGATTTCAGATCTGGCCCATCATCGGTAAGCATTAGAGCAAGAAGGTGGCTAGCAAGGTTATCGGGATGGGTATTATGGGCAGTGAAGGTCTTCTCAGTAGTAGCCAGGGACACCCTGTGTTTGGACTTTTCCTCTTGGACACATTTCAAATGGGCAGCTATCAACTGTGAATCCATCAAGATACCATTGGCATCTCTCTGAACACACTCTTCACATCGACATCATTTGTATACAGCGTATGACAGAGGCATGTTGTGGGTGGCTGACCGAGGTCATCAGCAAGGTATTAAAGCACGAAGGTAAACTTACAAGGGAAGCCTTTTGGAAACCTTGTTTTCATACAAAGACAATTAGTATTGATACAATTGCAGAAGGCTCTGCCACCAGACCTTATTTTCGGGCATGACATGATGGACAGGAGATTGTCATAGGTGGATAACAAAGGCCTTAGGCATAACAAGAAAAGTTAGGTCTGGGTGATCATGAAAGGCATTTCCAACAGACCTTGATTTGTGAAAGGATGGTGTGATTCTTGCAACGAAGACTATTGGGAGATTGATGTGAGTACATGCATATGGTTACGGTTACATTTGGAAAGCTTACAAGAATACCTCCAGAGGAAATGCTGCTATTGATAGTGCTCACACGAACTTCATCATTGACAACACTGTAAACGGATTCAGTCTTCACAGAATGGAAGATGGCATGTGTACTAGAACATATGATACAAATCCCAAGAAAGGATTTCCAAAGCAAGTAGGTATTGCAGAGAGGGATTCGATGATTGTAGGTGGAGGGGACAATGGATTGGTCTATGTGTTTGATAAGGGAACCAGCAAACTGGTTCAATCACTGCAGCACTCCACCAATGGATGGGTGCAAACCATCACCATAAGATGAGTCTCCTTCCATGGACAGCAACTGACATACATACCAAGATGCATGATGCAGGTGATGTTCACTATATTCTTGCAGCAACATCGAGCAATGAAAACAATATCTCCATTTCTATATGGAAAAAACCAGCATCATCTTCCAAGCGTCATCAGAAAAAAAGGGGGGAACCTACTGTATTATCCATTTGCCGGTTAGTCTGGCAAATGATTCCCCACCTTATGGTGCTGGCTGCCATCGTGACATTTGCATTGCAAATGAGGGTGGGCAGCGAAGTTTACACAAGGATGCAGGGGAAGGGCCATGTTGTAAATCCCTTATCATGGAAAAGAAACCCAACACCAGCCTACTCAGTATGGTCAACAGGAATTGTATACAAGTTCCATGGGGAGAGTACCATTGAGGAAAGGAGTGCAGGGTACGGCAATGTTCATGCGGAGTATAACGTCAAGGAAGGGTGCGCAGGGTGTGCCAATGACACAGGGGAATATGAATGAGCCCTTAATAGACAATCAGATTAATGCCTTCATAGGTCTACAAATCTAAAGTTTGAATGGACTATCAGAAATGTTTTTGTAGATCAAAATTTGTAGATGACTTACTGGGGGAATGAAATGGCGACAATCGATATAGAGAAAGAGCAAATGCGATAGTCAGGTAGGTGATGTGGAGGAGTACATACACACACCAATATAAAAACTTCATAGTTGGCAATGATACAGAGGAGGAATACTATCAGAAGTATCGCTGCAAATAAAAAGACCACAGATAACTTACTGCTGCAATGGAGGATATGCATACATGTGTGATGCCATCAGCATGAATTAGCAAGACCAATTTTGACTAGGTTCTCTTGCTTTGTGACATTTTACTTTACTACCCAATGCACGCCCCATGGGATTTACTATGTTATGCAGGATGTACTGTACGTGCTCACAATATTACTGTGTTATGATTTACTATACATATACTTTTATAGTATACTATCAATGAAAACAAGATGACAAAAACGAGAAGGGTGAAAAGAAGGATGGTGATGGAAGAAAGGAAGAAGAAAATATGCGAGCTTGACAGCTTTTAAACTGAAACAAACTCAGCTGGGAAATGCTGAATCCATGTCTAACCAAACACAATCATGTGCTCCCAATGTTGCATGCCGTGCCTCACTGATGACTCAGCCAAAATGCCAGTAAAAAAGTATGCGCAAATAAGATCTTGAGCTATGTAGCTACTGTCGCTATCATTGGACTAAGTTTGATGTACAGTTCAGAGTACAGACCTTCATATTGATCAACAACTGGTGGCCGGCCAACATGCCAGTAAAAAAGTGCACACAAAATACTGTTTATGCAAGCTGTAAGATCTTGAGAAATAGGGTAGCTGCTGCTGCTATTGTCAGACTAAGTTTGGAGTACAGTTTGGAGTACAGACCTTCATAAATGGTTGGGACGATGGGCCGATGAACATAGATGATGCCTTCATGCCATGAGTCGGTAGAGTTGTCTGTAGATACAGGTGTCAAATATTGAGGCCCACCTAAAAATGAAGAATGATACATATATGGTACAAGATCTACATAAATAGCAGTCTCCCTATTCCCACTCAACAAGTCTTGGTCAGGAGGTGTATGATGCAGCCTGGTCACCATCAATCTTCTGACATCTCGAGGTAATCAAGTGTGAGAACTCACCATCACAACCTCATGAGCAGAGGGTTTGACCCTCGCATATGGGTGGAACCTGTATTGGTGTGACAACTTATAGGAAGGAAGCTTTCCACCATCCGTGTTGGAATCAGAGATGGCAAACGACAAAGGGGGGATGGCAAATGACAAGGGGGAGATAGTGGACGATGAGGGGATAAAATGTTTGTCATACATATTGTCATATAATGCAGCCTAGTTACTGTCAGTATTCCGAAGTCTCAAGGTAGTGAGAACTTATCATCACGATCTCACAAGCAGAGGGTTTGACCCTCACATATGGGTGGAATGTAAAGTGGTGTGACACCTTGTAGCAGGGAAGTTTTCCTCCATCCATGTCATCCAAATAGAAAAAGAAATTGTCGAGTGAGGGCAGTGAGGGTAGAGGAGAAAAACTGCAGGATGAAGGAGTTTGAAAGCTGAGTGTGCCTAAAATATGGGAATGACCAAGTGCAATTTGAGGAGTCAGCAGTTCGTGGATGAGGGAATATAAAACCTGGGCGTGCCTAAAATAAGGGAACAACCGAAGTGCAATTTGAGGAGTCAACGGTTCATACCATTGCAGGACACAGGCATGGTAGTTTAAATTACACGATTGCACACCACTTCTGCAGCACTATCTCATGGGACACTTTGTAGCATGATGCCCAGCAATGCCAAGCATTGTCATGTCAACAGCAGTTCTGTAGCCCTTGTGAAACTTCTATCTGCATGCTCAAGTGCTGCAGGGTTGCTTCATGAACATAATGCGAGACCAAGGGCGTAGGCACACGACACCATTGACATGTGGAGGATGACCGGTGACCAGCAACCTACTGGTAATCGGGGCAAGGACTGTGGGTCTCAAATGGCCAGATGAGTGCACTCGAAGTGCCTGACAGGACGAGTCAGTGCATAGATGGCAAGATTATAATGCAAAGAGACGAGCCAAGTACACAATCGTGAGGCAAATTCAGGGTGCTGCCACTGTGAGAGCAAAGCTAGGTCACATACAGACACTTTCTGACACAGAAGAGAACCTACATAATAGTCAGCAGGCCCACCTAGATACAAGTAGTTCATCGCACCCAAATCAAGTAGTTTGTTGCACTGTCATACCACACAAGTGTTTCTGGTGCAGATCGAAGACTGGAGCACCAAGAAAATGGAAAGGATGTCAACGATATGTATATAGTACAAGGTCTACTAGATAGCCATTTCATCTCCCCATTCCCTCTCAACATTGGATTCAAACTTTGCATCAGGTGGTGTATAATGCAGCCTAGTGATGATCACCATAAATATTTTGAAGTCTTGAGGCATTCAAATGTGAAAACTCACCATCACGATCTCACAAGCAGAGGGTTTGACCCTCACATACAGGTGGAACCTAGACTGGCACAACAACTTGTCGTGAGGAAGCCTTCCAATGCATGGGGTCATGCTGGAATCAGAGATGGCAGATGACGAGGGAATGAAGCATTCATCATCGTACATGTTGTCATATAACGCAGCCTAGTTGCTATCAATTTTTTGAAGTCTCGAGGTATTCAAATGAGAACTCACCATCACAATTTCACAAGCAGAAGGTTTGATCCTCACATATGGATGGAACCTAATTTGGTGCGATAGCTTGTAGCAAGGGAGCCTTCCGCCATCCATGTCATCCGAATAGAAAAAAAAACTGCAAAGTAGGAGATCGTTAGGTAGAAGAGAAAAGCATGAGATGGGGGAGTTTAAAATCTAAGCATGCCTAGAAAATGGGAATGACCGTGGCATAATTCGAGTCAATGCACGAGATGAGGGAGCTTAAAACCTATGCATGCTTAGAATATGGGAATGACAGAGGTGTGATTTGAGGAGTCAAGAGTTCGTACTGTCACAGGGCACAGGCACAGTGGTTTAAATTACATGACTGTACCTCTGTGGCACTATCTTATGGGAGCACCCATCATTCCCAAGGACGAATTCCAATATGAGAGCACAATACATTCAGTACCATTCAATAAGTATGGACAATTTGAGTGATACAACAGCAACAACAATGAGTTTGAGGCTCATCAGTGTAACTATAGGTGGAGCAGATGCAGACTGGCCACCATGAGTAACAGGAGGGAATATCAATAAAGCACATACATATGATCACCTCTTGTCAAGAAGAGATCAGTGGGGACAATCAACCTACATCCTCAAAATCGTTATCCTGAGGCTGCTCGATGGAGAAAACAACAGGAATAGATGCACCAATTCATTGTCAGATCTAGAAGTCCCTGCACATAAATAGAGGTCCTCGATTTCTGGGAAAGTGGGTAACCACCGTGCACACTGTAACTGGAAAGCTCATTAGTCATGGTCACAGTGGGTGAAACCTATGTACAATTGGATTGGCATCTGATTTGGAGTTCAGGATCCAAAGAGTGAGATCCTTGACTTTGACAAGACAAGTTCGGGAGCTATTCTCTGGTAAAGCCAGTGCATGAGGACCTGCCTTGGCAGGAATTTGAATGGAAAGCTTGTTTACTCCAGGCAAATGTTCAGCACATAACAACACACACTGCAAGCATTTCACAATGTTTCTTCAGAAAACATGCTGAGAAAAGGAAGGAAAGAGATACTCTTTTATTTTAGACATTTCAAAAGAAAAAATGCAGAAAAAATGTTTTATTTTCTGTCAGAAAACATGAATTGATGCTAATGCCAATTAGTGTAGATGCTAATGGACATTACCATTAATCTATATTTCTGTACAGAGAAGAAAAAGTTATATTTGCCTTCTTTGCAACAAATTATCCAAAATAAAAGAGTATCTCTTCCCTCCATTTTTTCAGCATATTTTCTGAAGAAACATTGTGAAATGCTTGCAGTGACATCTGATAGAAAACATTCCGTGAAGCTGGACGCTCCAAGTCGAAGCCCAAGATATTCCAGAGTACCTGGTATATAAGCATAATGCAATAGAGAGAGTATGTGGAAAGGGGAACCATCCAATCTGGTCAGTGAAGAGAGTAAGGCCATTGGGCGGGTACATCACAATGGGGTGCAGGGAAGGGAGCTGCATCGAGCTATACTGCTAATGATAGTGAGGGTCTTCACTTGATGGCATGACAAGAACTCTACTAGGCTGCAGGCAGGACAAGTAGTTTCTACCTCCAGTGAGCAAAGGGAGCTGAGCCATAGATCCCCAAGGAACTTCATCCACTGCACAGCTGTGAGTGCTGTGTTGGTGAGTCTGAGGCTGACTAGTGGTGCACTGCACAAAGTACTCAGTGTGAAGGTGATGGACATGGAGGTGAAGAAAAGTGATGACAAGAGTTCTAAGGACTCAATCTCAGTGTTGCAAACAGAAGTCACTTCACCATGGCAAATCCATGGCCCTTCTCCCCATGCCAAGCCATGGCAAGTCAATTCCTTGCATCCTGATCCACAGATGCACTCCAGCAGGCACAAGAATGAATGACTTGGCTTGTTGGGACCAGAGTACAGAAGTAGGTGTACTCAAGGGATCACCCTGCTACCTGTCAGCGACTCGAAGAAGGTTCGCAAGGCATACAAATGGTAGTCAGTTGTTGTCCAGGAAACAGACAAATAAAGGGAATTCAGGACAACAAATGCCCCAGTCTGCCACCACACCAAAAGGGCCCCACAGCTCTTGTCATCCACAGATAAATAATTACTTTGGGGTGTATCAAATCCAAGAAGCACAAAATAAGGCAGGGCAGCTATCTCCCTGAGTAGCTGGCACACCTGGGTCAGTGCCAGAAGGGAACTTAGGGGAAGGAAAGTTGTGATGTGCCCAAGAAGTTCATTGGGAAGTCGCCAGATGAAGCAGCTGTGCCCACTTGGGGAAATCAACGAAGCAGTACGAGGGACCTTGGCAGGAGGGCCAAGTACCAAATCTTGATCCTCACTATTTTTGCACTTCAAAGATGGGGTGACAAGTGAAATGTGGGGAGTCAGCTGAATGACTTATAAGCAGCACATTTGATCATGTCAAGATCCTCACCTGAATACTATGAGAGGATGTCTGGAAGACCAGCGAGGTACCACGAGGGATCTTGGTAGGAGGGCCAAGGGCTGAGTCCTGATCTTCACAAAATTTACACTTCTGAGCGACTTCAACCAGTGTGGCTGTATGGGAAATCTAGAGTGACACAGATTTTCTGAATGACTAATTGTCAGAGTCACTAGATTCTTACCTGTGCAGTAGGAGCAGGATTGCAGGAGAGAGGATTTCCCTCACAAGTGTCGCCTTTCAGAGGGATGGCCCGCATCCCTGCAAAGTGACTTTGGATGAGGCCCATATCTGGCATTCACAGGATAAGATAAGTTCACAGAAGTCAATGATCAAAGAGTGTTAGAAGAGAAGTCGATGGTTTGTGGGGATGGTTAGGGTGGATGGGTTATTTCTACTCGTGCAGTGGGTCACATTAGACATGGCCACGTCATCGCTATGTCATTGCCTGACAATAGTGAACAAAACACTCAGTTATATGAAACAATAATATTAGATAATTATTAAATCATCACCTGATGGAAAGAGAACACTTGCCTAGAGATACTGCCACCAGACAATAATGAGCAAGAATCCCAATCACCACTGATGGGTGCCTACTACAATAAAGTGCCTATAAATGATTGTGTTTTAAGCATCACCATTTGAAGGATTTAATTGTCTTCATTAAGGCAGGGCAATTAACTAATAACTACCATTGTCTTCATAAATATTAAGACCCCTAACTATGTATGAATGTATTGGAATGCAACACAAATATCGGAAAACTGAATAGTAGTACCATCCTCTGTTACAACCGATTTAGAGTTCCTTTGGCACTTCATTATACGTATGACTCTCCCTGCTTGGGGTTCCTTAAGTACCAGGCATAGCTGATTTTTGCCAGTGGGGTTTGCTGGCATAAGGTACCGAGCAGGGATGGTGAGGTGTTGGATGGCTGAACCTGTGTTGTGCCCTGTCACTGTAACACAGACAGATCCAGATGGCGCAGGTCCATTTTGGCCCACAAATCAGTCAGGGCACACTGTTCGAACGATGCATTTGCCTAAAGACACCTGGGTGAAACCAACACTAACATTAAATCTGAGATGGAAGGATTTGAAGTCACAGAATTTGGACTCAAAAGGCCATGGAACTTCGCCTATACATTAACTTCAGTAACCTTCGCACAAGAACGAAAATGACATACCATAATCAGGTGTCTGAGTCTGAATGATATCATCTGGTGTAGTTGACCATGCACCCAAAGGGTCAGCATTTGATGGGCCAGGGGAAGGTGGTGGGGTGGCATTATGGGGTACAACAGGAGTGATAAATGACCGGTTGTGAAGGGATTTCAGGCAGCACCACAACTGGGGAGGAAGCAGTGTGCCATCGAGTAGCATACCAGTTCTGAGAGCAGAATCAGGGGTGATAGGCTTCAAAGAAAGATAGACTCATGGTGTTGCGACTTGGTTATTTTTCAGCTCAATCAACTGATCGAACACCCCAACCCAACTCGACATCCTTCCAAGAGAACGTAGCATGGCTCAACTGCCCTTCTTGTCACCACCTATAACCCAGACTTCATGACCAACGAACCTTGATAATCCGTGGTCAAAACGCTCCTTGAATTTGCAGGCAAACGTAATGGGGACATTGATCTAGGCAGAAAGGTAAGAAAGACTAAGACCAAATACAGGGTAGCTCACCTGAGTTCCATCCTCTGGACACACAATATCAAGGCTAGCCTTAATCAAATCTACTGCCTTCACTATGCCTTGAGAGTGATGCCACTGTCCCCTTGCCACTTCCATGGTATCACCTACAGCAATGTTATAACCCTTGTCCTTTGAAAGGGTGAGGGTATCTGGGGCTCTATCGATATGGAGGTCAGATACATCCATGGCAACCATAAGCTGACTAGGAGCCAGATCTTGTTTGCTACTTTCTTTGCCCTTCCCCTTCTCGTGGTTAAACATCCATGTGACAACCAACAAACAAAGTTGTATCTTGGTCACTCCAAGAACTGATAGAGAGGTTATTAGGGGAAAGGAGTTTCAGTGCAAGGCATGAAATGAACTTGATTGGAGTATCCTACGACAAGAGAGCCCAGTATTCATACTACTAGAGTTATTTATACCAAGGAACGTCATAGAACAAACCAAACAAAGAGAGATAAATGCGATTGGCTACAGTCGAACATGCTGAGTCAACATGGCAAAAGCTGACTAAGTAAAGCATCTAGTAAGCATCTGTGTAACCCTAACCAGAGAGTAATCAAAAAGGAAAACTATGCTAAAAAAGTTGAACACCATTACACTATCCCCTCCTATGGTTCAACTTCCAGGCGAGACCAAAGGGGTGGACAAGAGGTAACAGGGTCAGGTAAAGGGGCAAAAAGAAGTCCAGAGGTGTCTACAAGGCGAAGCTTCCTAGGGGCAGAAGGGTGAAGTTTATAGAAGTTGTCTACTGCCTCCTGGGCATTTTTAAGAGTGCTAGCTGGTTCCCAAGTACGATCTTCGTCAGGATAGCCCCTCCAGTGTACCAAAAACTGTAGGCCCCCACACTTTAAGCATGAATCTATCACCTTTTCAACCTCAAACTCTATATCTCCTTCATCAGTCACCCGTTGAGGACCGGGTTTAACAACAGGTTGCCCATCAAGGGTGCCAAGATAGGGTTTTACCCATGAAACATTCACAACCGGGTGAATCTTCATATTTTGGGGTAGCTTTATCCTGACAGCATTCGGCAAAACCTCTACGACCTCATAGGGTCCAATCCACTTTTCAGTTAACTTCTGGCTCTGCCGGTCTTTCAAAGAAAGATGGTTTGTAGCTAGCCAAACCTGAGAACTGACGGAGTATGTAGGGGAAGGGGAACAATGTTTATCTGCCTGAGTTTTTTGTCGTTGTCTAGCTTTTCCAAGCGAGTTGTGTACTTCCTGGAACACCTGGAACCAGTCTCTAGTGGTTTCTTCTGCTGCTTCTACCTTAGAAGTTGTCAGCTCAACACCCATTCGTGGCAAATACGAACGAGTAACTTCAAAGGGGCACTTGCCAGTAGAATCAGACTTGGAACTATTATACGTGAACTGTGCTAAAGGCAGCCAGTCTTCCCACTTTTCCTGTTGATGGTTTACGTACATCCTTAGGTACTGCTGAATTTCGCGGTTCAACCATTCAGTTTGACTGTCTATTTGTGGATGGAATGCTGTAGAAAGCTTCTGTTCAACCCCCAGCATTTTAAATAGTTCGTGAGAGAACCACAAGGCAAACTGCAGTCTGCAATCCGAGACAATAGATAAGGGAAGTCCATGATGCTTCCAAACGTGTGACAAATAAAGCCTTTCTGTGCTAGCAGTGGTTTCTTCGGCAGTACAGGGTACAAACTCTGCCTCTTTAGAGAAGCGATCTACTATGACCAACACATGGGACTTTCCAGAAGTGGATTTGATGCCTAAGTCCATGAAGTCAGTAGTGAGATCTTGACAGGGTCCACTAGGGATCAGCAAAGGCTTAAGTTCTCCAGCTGGCGGCTTATTACTAGACTTGCTAGTCTGGCATGCTTGACAGTGTCTTACATACTCCTCGACATTGGGTTTCAAGGTAGGCCACGTGAACCAGCGTGTAACCAACTCCTGAGTTCCTTTAATTCTGTGATGACCCGCTAGGGGTGAATCGTGAAGAGCAGCAAGAACCCTGTTCCGAAGTCCCTCAGGTACGAAGACCTTATCTCCATTATATAGAAGTCCATTTCTTAGGGTGAGCTCGCTAGCATCTACCCCAACTGAAGCACAGCGGAGTTCTTCTTCTAGAGAAGATTCCAAGTGAACTGAATGAAGCTGTTCAGGTTTGATAAATAACGATTCTTCTGTTTTTGCATTTTCTTTATTTTCTACCAAGTCCTCGCAACAAGAGAGAGCATCCAGTCGTCCCATGGAAACACCAGGTTTGTGGACAATAATACAATTAAAATGGCTGAAATACTGTGCCCACCATGCCTGACGGGGTTGGAGCTTCTGCGATGTCATGAACCACTTCAAGTTATGATGGTCCGTCCAAATTTCAAACTGGTATGGAGTGGCTTCCAAATAATGGCGCCACTGCTCCAACGCACGGATGATAGCCAGCATCTCTTTATCATGAACCATATAGTTTAACTCTGCTCCAGAGAGGGAGTGGCTCGAATAAGCGACTGGCCTCCAGAGACCATCCTCGCATTCTACCGACAACACAGCTCTGGTTGCATAATCCAAAGCATCGGTTTCTAAACAGAACCTCCGATCCTGATTGGGAAACATAGGAATAGGGGCTGAGGTGAATGCTTCCTTGAGCATATCAAACGCCAACTGACATCTGTCAGTCCACTGGAATGGAATGTCCTTCTTCATGAGATCATTAAGGGGACATGCTACTTGAGCAAAGTCCTTGATAAAACATCGGTAAAAGTTCGCAAGGCCGAGGAAGCTGCGAACTCCGTGAACGGTAGTAGGAACAGGCCAATTCTGCACAGCAGTGACTTTGGTGGGGTCCATTCTAACTCCATTAATGCCAACGATCATCCCAAGGAAGTCAACTTCCTGTCTCTTGAATAAGCATTTCTCTGGTTTAACAAACAGGTCATTTTCACTGCATGCATTTCACAATTTTTCTTCAGAAAACATGCTGAAAAAATAGAGGGAAGAGATACTCTTTTATTTTGCATGATGTGTCAGAAAAAATGCAAATATAGCACTATCTTCTGTGTGCAAAAACATAGATTGATGGTAATGACCATTAGCTTCTACTCTAATGGGCATTACCATCAATTCATGTTTTCTGGAAGAATATAGAACATTTTTTCTGCATTTTTTCTTTTCAGACATCTAAAATAAAAGAGTATCTCTTCCCTTTATTTTTTCAGTATATTTTCTGAAGAAACATTGTGAAATGCTTGCAGTGTTTCCTTCAACCTTCTAAGTACCTCCAGCACAATCTTGTCGTGTTCTTTTTCATCGTCCGTTTTTGTAAATATCATTAAGTCGTCAATATATACTACCACGGCATCCTCCATGTCGCCAAAGATGTCGTTCATCATATTCTGAAACGTGGCAGGGGAATTGCAGAGTCCAAAGAACATAACCAGCGGCTCAAAAGCACCACGATGACAAACAAAAGTGGCTTTCCATTCATCACCCTCCTTGATATGAACATTGTTGTATCCCCACCTAAGGTCCATCTTGGTAAATAATTTACAACCCTTTAACTTGTCAACAAGTTGCAAGATGAGCGGGAGCAGATACGAATTTTTGACTGTATGCTTGTTTAAATAGCAGTAATCCTGTACCATACGCTTCTTTCCATCTTTCTTCAGGACAAAGAACACAGGAGATGTCTGCAGAGACTTGCTCGGCTGAATGTAACCCTTTTTGAGCTGACCATCAATGAAGTTACTAACTTTGGACTGCTCATTGGGAGAGAGGGGAATCAACCTTCCTTTCTTGGGTACAAACGAGTCTTTGAGTTCGATAGTGTGGTCCCACAGTTTCCTAAGTGGCATGCGTTCGGATTCCTGAACAGAGAAGACAGATAGATATTCACGATATTCCTTTGGAACAAGTTCCTCAGGGGTTTTGTCGGTCTTTTTAACCTCCTCCTGCTTGGCGGAAGCAACAGCAGCGAGAAAAGCATCCTGTGCTACAGCTTCAATCCTTTCTACACGTCTTACAAAGGCTGGCTTAGGCGCTAACTTTTTACATGAATAGGGGCACCTCCTCATTGAGACTTCACTGGTTTTCCAATTGACATCGGGGTTGTGGGTGGCAAGCCATGTGTGACCCAATATCATGTCATGAGATCCCAGATCCGTGACATCGGCTACTAGCTCTTCGAAGTGGTTCCCATATTGAACCTGAAGTGGGACCTGATGCGTAATCCTTCCAGTGGAATTGTGGGAACCATCGACATTAAATACATCTACTGCCCTAGGCAAAGCAAGCTTTGGGAATTTCTTTTGTTCGACAAACTTAGAATCCAAGAAGATGCCAGTGGCGCCAGAGTCCAGAAGAGCCTGCACAGCATGTGCATCTCCCTTGCGAGACCTAATAACAACAGGAACAGAAACATGGTCCTTCAAGTTAAGCGAATGGATTCGGGGTTTCAGCAGTACTGTCGCCTTATCGTTGCTTTCCTTTCCGGTAACCACCGTACGAGAAGAAGAAACATTTTTTGGGTTTTTATAGGCAGAGGAATTAAGTGAACCACATTTAACATCTGGTTCCAAGCCCAACTGGGTCTCCACTGCAGATGGTAGATCAGAGTCCACACCTAAGTCTACACTATCTAAAGGCGAAAACCTATTTACAGAGACAAAGTCCGAAAAAGAAACCTTTTTTTGTGTTTTACTATTTTCTATTTTTATACTTTTATTTTTAAAGGAAGAGGGGTGAGACGAAGAAGAGAAACGTTCAGTACTACTAGAGCCTACAGGACCTGACTTCACTGTAGCTCCAACTCTTTTAACTGTCCGATATGAGCAATGATTTGCTTGAAGCTCATCCCCTCCATTGCTTTAAGGTGGGGGTCGGCACCTTCAGAACGGACCTGCCATCCTTTGTCCTTGTTTTGCCCTTTTGGGCACTGCAGTCTTATGTGACCGGTCTGGCCACAGCCATAACACTTGTACGTTGAGAAGTCTTTTCTTGCGGGACCTCTTGACCCACTCGCAGCACCAATGTCCATGGGCACACCACTGCCCAAAGTTGCACCAGCCGAAGGCCGATTGTAGTTTTGAGTCCAGCGACTGCCAGACTGAGATGTTTGGAGTTTAATGGCCTCCATAGCCGCACCCATTGCTTGGACTTCGGGCTCAAAGTCCTTCCAACTATCTTTTCTCCTGCCCTGTATATAGATCTGTTGAAGAATCTCAGGGCGCATTGCCCACTCCAACATCCAGATTGCATAATCATTGGATACCCCAGATGTGGTCCTTAGTGCGTTAAACTTTGCCAAGAACTCCTCCGTTCTGGCATTCCCTTGTCATATGTTGGCCAACTGTCTCTTGGCCCAGTCCGCATTATGAAGAGGGCCAAACCTCGTTTCGACCTCAGCCACAACCTCAGCATGAGTGGGCCACCTTTGAGCTGTGAGGCAAGTGTCAATTCAGGCTCTCGCATAAGCCCCTGCTATCGGTCCAGTCATGCGAGACCAGACCGCCAGTGCATCCTCCCGGTGCATCTTGAATTCGGCTACAGCCACGAAGGCCTGCATCTTTGACCACCACTCCTCAAACTTTGAAATTGAGCTGTCGAACTGGCCCAGATCTGCTATTCCCCGTTTCATGGGGTCTACGGAAGTGCTTGCTCCACCAGTGCCTCTATTTTGTTGTTGCTGGGCAGTGACAGCGGTGGCAACCTGCTGCCCAACCATAATTGAAAGCTGCTGCATAAACTGCAGCATGTCTTCTGTCAAGTTGTGGGGGTCCATTGTCAGCAACTAAGATGGGGCGATGAAGGGGAGGGCAGATTGTGTGTCTGTTCTGTAAGTTGTACAGAACGTGTAAGACAAAACCGAGGAGATTGGGATCTTCCCCTTCGGGGAAAGGGATTCGAGGGGTGGGGGATTCTTGTTTGATATAGGGCGAGATTTGTAGAACTACAGGAGATGCCAACTCCTCTTTCTTGACCTTTGGAATTTTGAAGATTTTCGACGATTTTCCCTGGCCTCCATGCCAGTACTCTGTTGTCAACTACCGTAGTGTTACTAGATGTATGGTAGTACACTTTCTACCTCCCAAATGGCAGGGCACTACTTTACACTATGTGCTTCCACCCCCTAATGTGGGTTGCACCTTCACACTACCCTTGACGGATAGCAGGACTACTAACTACGGTTCTTCTTCAACACAACCTCCAGCCGAAAGGAGGATGAGACTAAAGGCGTCGTCTCGTAAAGAAAAGAAAAAGAAGAACAGAAAGCTCCTTAACCCTGGAGTCTGGGTATGATTTCCCTATATGCCTGGGAGCTAGCGGAGGGAGGGAGAGTTGGTAATTGAGTTCAAGTGTGACAACCGACAAACAAAGTTGTATCTCAGTCACTCCAAGAACTGATAGAGAGGTTATTAGGGGAAAGGAGTTTCAGTGCAAGGCACGAAATGAACTCGATTGGAGTATCCTATGACAAGAGAGCCCGGTATTTATACTACTAGAGTTATTTATACCAAGGAACGTCATAGAACAAACCAAACAAAGAGAGATAAACGCGATTGGCTACAGTCGAACATGCTGAGTCAACACAGCAAAAGCTGACTAAGTAAAGCATCTAGTAAGCATCTGTGTAACCCTAACCAGAGAGTAACTAAAAAGGAAAACTATGCTAAAAAAGTTAAACACCATTACAATCCAGACCCTACCGTCAGCACCAATCCACTCGATAGTTCCTGTTCAGCTGGCATATGGGCCACGATACACTTGTACAACATCGCCCAGCAAGGCTTCATCCCCTGAAAGTGGGACTAAATGAGGCTCAGCAACTTCGGGGCTGAGAGACAAGACATGATCTTGCAAGTGGCTCTGCACAGCAAATCTTGATACTTCAACCTGGAATTTGTCAGTATGAGTAGCAGGAATAACAATGTCTCACCTCTTTTGGGGTTTTGTCAGGCTGCATAACAACGAGGATGATTGTACACTCATGCGGGGCGACAACGTAGCCTGTTTCCCTGCAGAAAGGGCCTGCTATGACCTCCAATGTGTCTCCTAAGCTGAACACCCTGCGTAGCTCATGCAGACTGCATTCAAAAGCATTGTCATCACAGCAGACAACAGCAGATCACTTGTGCCAATCCATGTTGGCAAGTGCCCCTCTCTTGCCTGTGAGGTCCCCCTCTCGCACCACAACAACGTCCAGCTCTCACCAAAATTGTGCTGAAAAGAGATACAATGTTTCTTCAACAAACTGTGGGTCAATGCCAGCTGCCACATGAAATCTGATATCGTTGGGATGCAGCAGCTTGACTATCTCCAAAGTGTTGGCAGGTAATGTCAGCCTGAGCAGCCCATGCACGAATTCATGCCCATTGCAAATATATCCTACTTCAGCACCAGAGTGAGATAGGATAGGCATGACATTACAGTCTGCGATCCTGGCCAGTTCAACATCAAACATCGTCCTTTCACCTGGCTCCTCAGGGAGATCATAGGGAAGCCAATGAGGTGCAACAAGCATGATGGCATCACTTTCAGCACTCTCCTCGACATACCCAATGTCACCTTCATACATGGACTTTCCAATCCGAACCCAACACTGGGTTGGAAGCACTTGCTGAGCTCTAAATGCCATAATTGATGTACCCTCCTGTGGTGGCAGGAGAGTAATTTCTTTGTGGCTCCGAGAGCGAGAGGGGGGAGGTTCTGCTGCACTTCAAGAGGACAAGAGGCCTCCACATACAGCTGGTGAGGAAGCCACAGTAATGTCATGGCCTCGAACCCTCACAACTTGATGTACTCGAGAGCAAATGTTCTCGAACTGGCTGATAATAAAAGTCATCAGAAAACAGATACAAAAATAAGAAAATAGAGCACACCTGAATAAAAATCCACAGTGTAGATGTTTCTGAGAGGAGGCAGAAAAATACTGGTTGGGATTTGCCTCCCAGATGGACAGTTGGTGACCACCGAATCTCATGCATCATGGCCGAACCATTTGAAAAGGGAATTGATGTTCTGCAGATAAGATTCTTTGCCCAAGGGTCCTACCTGCTGAGGGCAATGAATGAGCCTGCCTTCTTCTTGTCCCTCCTCCTCCTCCTCCTCCTCCTCCTCCTCCTCCTCCTCTTGTTCTCCTTCTATGTCCTCCTCGGTGTCTATGTCGACGAAAATACCTGCATTTACCTTATGGCACTTTCTCTGAGTCCCTGTAGGAGCTGGTGAATGACGATGATGGGTAGTGCCTTGAGACGAAGCTGAAGTGGTGTGAGTAGAAGCCCCAAACGAGGGCACAGGAGTGGAAGTAGTCACCAAGTTGATACCTTGCGACTCCATTGCTCTTTTAATGACAAGGGTGGCAGGTACGGCATTTTCAGCTCCTGGATCTGACAGCATAAACACCTCATTAATAAGAGATTTCCACTCCTCGTGGATATAATGAGATCCATATTCTCGCATCTTATCATCTAGTTGGCCATACCTGATCCTGTCCTTGGCCCAGTCCATCATAAGACGCCATGCAGATGGGTCATTTAGCAAAGGGCTGGCTAGAGGGAAAATTTAGGTTGTTCATGGAGACCTTAGTGATTATATATTGGGAATGTCTTACTTGATGAAGTCAAAATCAAAGCTGAGGGCAGAGAAGTTTCTAGGGGGAATATTCAGAGAACAGCATCAAAATTAAATGGTGATACATACCAGAGGAAGACTCCTGGTTACCAGGGGAGGACTCCTGATTACCCAACATGGTCAATACTCGAGACAGTTGGGAGTGCAAATCTGGTGAAGGAGACTGAGAGAACCACAGCAAAGTGTTACATTTAGATGAAACATACCAGAAGATGGCCCCCCAATACCCAACTGCTGCATCCAGACCCTCTCAACATCGCTCCAGCGGCCCAGTTCCATCACGACACAGTAGGCAAGGTCCATCCACTCGTCAGAGTCGTAGTCAGACCCAAGGGCAAATTCAATATTGTCTAATGCTGTATCCACCAAGATGGAACCGTCCACAAATTGCTTGAACCAGTGCAACGCCTGTAGGTGGATCATCTTTGGCATGATATTGAATGCTTGATTGTGTGACATTGTCAGGTGGGCATTGTTGGGCAATGTTACCAGTGTGTTGGAACTTGAATGGCAGGTTAAAACCTATGGGATACAATTTTCCGGTAAAGCCTTACATTGCCCGAACAGAATACATATACCACATCTCAGATTTGTAATGTTTCAACAAACTTCAGCAATGTATTTATTCTTTGCCATATTATGGCCTTTCCTTCTGCATCTGCCTTGGATAGCCCACCAAAAAAACAGGGCAGATTTACATATACCCAGTACAACGCTACTGACACTAACACTACTGATACTACACCTACATTGCGACATAGTAGTATGTTGATTGAGGGAAGGAAGAAGAATATAGCGATGGAGCTTGAACTGCATATAAACTGAAATGAACTAAGTGTCACGTGAGCACTGCACTCAGCATCAACATGTAAGCTCACATGCTCAGCCAGAACAGTTCAGTATATCAAGCTGGTCAATACTTTCCCACAAGTCTTCTCTCCCTTACTTTTTCCTCATCTAAACTACGTAGTCTGTGGCACAGTAGTCAGCATAGTCGTAGTTGATCGTTGTAATACTAACATAACTACAATGAATGCCAAGACTGAATACCATTGAAACAATCATCGAAAGTAAGGAAAATCCAGTAAACCAACAAGGTGTGATATCCATACTTTGTTTTTGCCATTTCTCACACTGCTTCATAGTGTTATAGTGATACAGTGATACGAAGTCTAAGACTACACGTTATGTGGTCTGGGGCACAGTGTTCAGCATAGTTGTAGTTGGTCATTGTAATGCTAATATGATTATGATGAACTCCAAGACTGAATACCATCGGAAACAACCACTGGGGCAAGGAAGTCCTACACCAACTTGAAGGTGTGATATTTGTACTTCATTTTTGCCACTTCTCCCACTGTTCGTAGTGACAAGTCAAAACCAACGTCTAAGACTACCCGCTATCTAAGATACAAGGTACACGACCCTAGTGGTATGGTATGGAAGATGAGTGCACATTGACCACTGTCATCATAAGTCAGAATCGGACAACAGTGAGCAGGATTAATGTCTCCCACCAGAGTCCACCGTTTGACATGCTATTTTTTTGATGGTCCAGGAGATTTTGATATAGGCGACCTGTCCCACATCCTCTTTTCGTGCTTTGCAACCTCACTATCAGCGATTCTCTTCTTCTGCGGACTCTTGAAGACAAATATTTCAGGCACATCTGAACCAGGTCGAGAACAGGCCAACAATTCTCAAAAGTGCCTAGGTCTGGAAACTCTGCTATGGCCTACCAGTTTTGTGGTGAGTAATTATCATCATTAATGTGAAGTGAACTTACCAGGTCACATACTGTGTCAAGTGCTTTGCGATCTTGTTGGCTTCGGCACTTGGTGATATCTAAGTGTTTTTTAATAGCCTTATTTACAAATCACTGGTTGATGTCGGATGAGTGCTGCTGTCATTGGGTTGACATACACTCACCTTCAAACTTTTGAAGCTGTCCTCACCCCAGCTCAACTGCTCCTCTAGGTTGTAGCCCCCATGGCCAGGTCAACCTGCTTCACCACTGGGCTTAGAGATTTTATTGCTATCACCCAGCTCTGATTCAGGAGATGAGAGGCTCAACTCAGATGGCACAGGTGAGCCTTCCAAATCAGAGGAATCAGGGGAAGGGGATTTGATGGCAACCAATTTTCCTTTAGTGGCAGGTGCAGGTGTTTGTCCCCTGGGACTTTGTGCTCTAGGAGTTATTGCCCTGGGCAACCTTGCTCTGGAAGTCGTCACCCAGGGAGTCGCCACCCTGGGAGTTTGTGCTCTGGCTTCCACACTAGTCTGTGAGGGAACCTGTAGCTCCAGCACAGTCATCAATTCAGATGCGCTGACATGCACACACCCCCCTGGCAGAAATGCTATTTCCACCTGAGAAGACAATACAGGTAATAGGTGGGGCTTGTCATTGTAGAATGTGGGGACTGGTCATGTCTTTGACACTGGCATAATTTCAGCAATAGGGACGTTGCGAAGGGGACAACACAAGGATTGCCAGAAATTTAAGTGTTCCTCTATTTTTGTCTTGCCTCTTTGGGTTGTTACGACCTTATTGTCTGGAGTATGACCTTAGCAACGACTGTTTGTCTGGTGATTGTGATACACTTATTGTGATTTCCAAGTTAACTTATAAAGGACACCTGACAACTGCAGGGTGAAGCGTTCTTGTATTGTCATTAGATGATGAAATTATGTCACACCAATGACCCTAATCATAAATGTGGAAGTCATTCTTTTTTGTGAACAATACTACTTCTAATATTTAGAACTAGGAAGGCCACATCCAAACATTCCCCCTGAGGTTTAGAAAACCCATGCATCACCTAAATGTTCCCCAATGGACTGTTCAACAACCCTTGGCACTCATGGCACTCCCCCAGCCAGTTGGAGGATGTCCAGACGGTCTGCCAAAATGACCTTTTTGATGATGAGATGTCATCCACTGGTAACCCTGCTGACCACACCAGTAGTACCACCGCTCTCACTCAGTCTCTGGTGGGCATCTCTTCATCTTCTGCCCAAGCACAAGCACATGCCTCCAATTCGATGCTGCATGCTGCCGGTCAGCATGAAGTTCTGGAGCCAGAATGCCATGTCAACATATGGAAGGTATGCAATCCCAGTGTCCGTGACACCCCGGAAGCTCTGGAATCGGAATGTGATGTTTGGAATCTATGTACAGTGAGCAACAAAAACATTGCAATGTTTGCAACATTTTGATTGTTTGAGGTATAAGTTGGGATTGGATGTGGCTGTGCAGATGTGATAGGGGAGGGATTTGTAGCCCTTGCTCTTGGCTTTCCATTGGTGGTCTTTTCAATGTCAGGGGTGTAGTGGCTATGATTATATGAGCCAATTACTGAGGCCTATGCATTGCAACATTTTTGTTGCTGACACCATAGTGGATGAAATTGATGGTGTGAAGGATATATTTGGAGCAGAAATGCCAGCTGGTGCTTACATAATATATCACATGATTAATTAAATGGTTTGTCAGTGAACAATAAGACTGGGTTTCTATGCTAATGAAAATTTGAAGTTGAAGCCATTGTCTAGGCAATGACAAAACAATAAATTCCTCCCTGACTCAAATGCGAAGATAAAACTTAAAGTCTTGATGAGTGTATTGTCAGCTTCAATACTTAATAATCAGACCAACATTTTGGACATTACTGCATGGTCGTGCAAACTTGTAATTATCACACACAATCTTACAATTGGCCAGACATCAAACTCTGTCACTGTGAGAATTTGATTATAATCTTAAAGTTTTGCATTCACGTTTTCCACTACATTTTCCCTCATCTTAAATACTGGCGGCCGCATTGTGGTAGTTATCCGGTGATTGCCAGGTAGCACAGCCACCAAGCCGCAGCCCCAGGCCACAGCTCACAGCTTCTCAGAAAGTCAGGCCAGGCCTTGAGCCCCCAGTCCCCACAGCTCGGCTCGGCTCGGCCTAGAAGGGCCTGGCCCTGCACAACACTAGTCATAGATCCAACCAAACACGAGTGTCAAGGTTCATGTCGGAAATGTGGTTACCACATTCAGGGCTCTGTGACCTGGAGACGTCCACGATATAGAACGAAGTTGGGGTGCCAATTCAGATCACACATTTGTGGAAACAGCAGGCACAGACACCACTATGCAGAAGTTTGTGGATACGCCCGTTCCGGGACTGGTTCTGCACCTTGTTCACTGTCTTCGGTTCCCACAATATGCAATGCAATTCGATGCTCAAGCTATTCTGCGTGCTAGCTTCGCATTGATTTCCACTGCAAGCATTTCACAATTATTGTTCAGAAAACATGCTGAAAAAATTGAAGAAAGTGATACTCTTTTTTGACAGCTGTTTTCAAAGAGAAAAGGCAAAAATAATACTTTCTTTTCTTTGCATGACTTTCCACAAAACATTGATTGATGGTAATACACATTAGCATAGAAGCTAATCAGCACTACCATCAATTCATTTTTTTGCACAGAAAAGACAAAGAAAACAAAATATTATATTTGCATTTTTTATGTGAACACAGCCCAAATAAAAGAGTATCTCTTCTTTCCATTTTTTCAACATATTTTGGCAAGAAAAATTGTGAAATGCTTGCAGTGTTCTCCACCTCTGTATGTGATGAAGCTATCTCCTCAGCACACTCAGAACATTCCATCAGAGTTTGTTCTAGTGGGTTATGCCACTCATCAGAGTCCCGATTGCTAAGCATTCATTTCAGCGAAACACTGATACCTTGTCACGAAAGCCTGCACCTGATTGATTAGCCTCGTGCAACCATCTTCAATGCCAGAGTAGTGCCGTTTTCTCCCAGTTTATATTCCATTCAAAACCCACTATACAGTACGATACACACATCGCCGCATACCAATTGTCGTACATATACACCACACAAACTTACTATAAACTACTCTACCATTAGGCATTTACAGTACTACATAGGGGGCCCTTATGCAAACCCAATTTAGGCACACACTATCGTACTGTTTTCCACACCACCAATCGTGGCCAAGGCTTGTGCATCGCATGAGAGGAGTGTATGTTGACCAACCAATCCACAGTTAACAGCTTGTCCACTTGACCCTGAAGCTTCCACCTTTGAAAGAACGTTCCATGAGGAGATCAGCAGTCCACACTCTGCCTGTTTGATGCTCCACCAGCCATGCATGACTGTGAGTGCCGTGGCACGGGGACACGGTCAGCTTATGTGGAAACTCACTGGTGGTGAGAACACTCAGAACGGCACGCGAAAGAACGTGGATCGGCATGTGTGATTACGCATATGCACAGCAAGATGATACAGGGAGAGAACGTAAGAAAAGGGGGAAAAGAAAGAGATATCTCGTACAGGCAACGAAGTGGCATATATATGAGAGCATCCAATACAAGACCAAACACAGCCGAAAAGGGTAGTGTACGCCCAGTGTGAGTCGTGGTGAGACGGTTTGGTGAGCATGGTGAGCGGTACGCTTACACCCCTCCACCCTCCAGAAAAAGGCGACGGATGTTTGTGAGTAGAAGAGCATGAGTGTCGGATGTCAGTGTCGTGAGTGCGTGTGACTGGGACCCATTGCATGGCGGATCGCCTCACGGAGGATGCTTGTGTTCCCAATCATCCAGAGCCTCGCATTCTTCCAACTCCTTCCGAGGTAACCACTCGTCGTCCTCCGCACCATAACCCAGCCATCTGACCAAGTACTTCTTCAACCTTCCTACCCGCTTCTCATCCAAAATACGTTCCACAAAATTCTTGAGCTGCCCTTTTGCTGTGACCACAGGACCAGGCCTGGGAAGTTCCCTTGAGGGGAACAGTTCACAGTCATTTTCTATGAAGGTGCGCAGCTGGCTGGCATGGTAGGTCTTGCAAGCATTGGGGGCATGTGGAACATCAAGGGTATAGGTAGACGTCGAGGGGGACACTGCCACGATGCAGTAAGGTCTGTCATAGCGTGGCATGAATTTTGCTACACGGTTTGTACCATTAGTTATATATTCATGACGACAATGCTTGGTGGATAACATAACCTTGTCCCTGACCTGGAACTTGGGGTCAGGGACTTGATGTTGATTTGCGGCGTGTGCCTGGGAGGCTTTGGCTGCAAACAAGTTATCTTGAGCTTCGAGGATATCAAGCTGTAAGCGTGACAAGAAGGCCTCTGCACTATCCATTGATGGTACGTCCTCCACTGAGAGTGGTGGTAGTATTCGAGGTGAGCGACCAATGTGTAACTGAAATGGGGAAAACCCAGTACTACTGTTGAGACTGTTCATGATATGGAAACGCACCCGAGGGAGGGCCTTCACCCAGCCCTTCTGGTTCCGTTCTACATGAAAACGAATACATTGATTCACAGTCTTGTTCATCCGTTCGCTTGAACCATCTGTTTGTGGATGATACGAGGATGAAATTTTGAGCTTGACGCCCATGAGCCAATGTAGATTCTTCCAGAAACGGGACAAAAATAACTTGTCACGATCGGACACAACTTCCAATGGTAAGCCATTTTCGCAGTACCAATGGTCAAAAAACAGGGATGCGAACTGTGCAGCTGTGATGGAAGAGCGGCAAGGAACAAGATGTATGTTGGCTCCCAAGCGGTCTGTCATGGTGACTATCATGTTGAACCCCTGGTCTTCGGGCAAGGGTCCGATGAAATCGATCACAACAGAGTCGCCACGACCATCTGGGATGGGAAGGGGGTGTAGGGGACCAGCTGGTGTGGTTGTAGGTGACTTGTTTCGCATACAATGGACGCATGTGGGAATGTAGGCAGTAGCAAGGTCCCGGCGCATGTGTGGCCAGTAAAACGAGTGCCGTAGCGCAGCATAAGTCTTATCCGTCCCAAAATGGCCCAAGGCATCATGAGCGAGGTGGAAGAACTTCTCCTGCAATTCATGGACTCTGGGGATAACTAAGCAGTTAGACAGATAAAGCAAACCATTGCATTCCTGGAGTCCAGGCAGTGAGTCTAACAGACGGAAAAGTTTGTGGCAGAAGGGGTCTTCGAGATAACCCTTCAATATTTCTGCTGTTAACGACTTGTTGACCTCGACTGTGGAGACAGAGGCTGCAGGTGGTGGGTTGTCAGGGTGACGGGACAATGCATCTGCCCCAACATTGCGGTCACCTGGCAGGTAGTGGATGGTGAAGTCATACTGGGCCAAGTACTCCTGCCAGCGTGCTTGCTGTCACGAGAGATTGTGTTGTGTAGGGAAGTTTTCTAATGTGCAGTGGTCTGTATATACATGGAATGGAGTGCCAAGGAGTTCAACCTGCCACTTTTTCAGACCACGAATGATTGCAAGGAGTTCTTTCTCGTGGACTGGGTAGTTCAGCTCTGCACCACGAAGCAGGGTTGAGTTGAATGCGACTGGTCGGGCAGTCTCCCAAGAGGGGCCCCATGATAAAATGGCGCCAGTACAGTAGTCGGAGGCATCACATGTGAGGAATATCTGGTTGTCACCTGGATTGTCATGGTCAATAGTCGCTAGGCAATGTGGACTAACCACAAGGTCCTTGACAGCCTGAAAGGCAGCCTGGTGTTCTCACGTCCACGGCGGGAAGTGCTTGTCTGCCTCCTTCGTTGTAAGGGAATTAAGGATGCGGGTGTGTTCTGCAAGATTTGGAAGATGGTCAGCAAGGTAGCATACCAGCCCAAGGAATGCATGCATCTCTGTGCCTGAACGGGGAACCAGCCAGTCCAAGATCTTTGCAACTTTTGATGGGTCAGCAGCAATCCCATTGGCTGAAACGATGTGGCCCAGGAAGAGAACCTCGGTTGTGAAGAGTTGTGTCTTCTTAAGGGAGCAGAACAGTTTGGCTGCCCATAGTGTCTCAAGGACAGTGCGAATGTTGCACTTGTGTTCTTCCAAGGTTCTTGACCAAATGATAATGTCGTCCAAGTAGACATGGCAGATACGGCCGATGAGGTGGCATAAGGCGGATGTCATGCGACGTTGGTGGACTGCAGGCGCATTACGCACTCCCATGGGCATGATGGTCCACTTGTACAAGCCCCAAGGTGTATGTACGGCTAGCCACTTGATATTGTCAGGGTGTACCTTGGTCTGAAAAAATGCATTTGTCATATCCAATTTTGCAAAGTACCGTCCTTTGGCACAGTCACAGAGAATCTCATCGATGTGCAGGAGCGGGTGATTGTCTGGTATGGTGTTCAAGTTGAGTTGTTGGAAATCGTTCACCCAACGGGGGAGTGCCGTGGGGTCTGCTTTCGGAATGATGAAGGCTGGTGATGAGTGTTGACTGTTTGACGGACGTAAATGGCCTGCATCAAGGTGTTGCTGCAGCAGCGTCTTCCATGCTTCTCGGTACTTCTTAGGACAGTCATATGAATGCAATTGAATAATCTTGTTCACATCCTTAGGTTGTACCCGAAACAGGACATCATCCGGTAGACTATCAGTAGGCGGGATGTCCAACGGGAAGCAGTCCACAAACTCAGTCTTTAAACGTGCATCTCATTTCCGTAGCTCTCACTGCAAGCATTTCACAATTATTGTTCAGAAAACATGCTGAAAAAATTGAAGAAAGTGATACTCTTTTTTGACAGCTGTTTTCAAAGAGAAAAGGCAAAAATAATACTTTCTTTTCTTTGCATGACTTTCCACAAAACATTGATTGATGGTAATGCCCATTAGCATAGAAGCTAATCAGCACTACCATCAATTCATTTTTTTGCACAGAAAAGACAAAGAAAACAAAATATTATATTTGCATTTTTTATGTGAACACAGCCCAAATAAAAGAGTATCTCTTCTTTCCATTTTTTCAACATATTTGGCAAGAAAAATTGTGAAATGCTTGCAGTGTCTTCCAAAAGTGCAAGCTCTTTGATCCACTGTTGCACTGCAGCAATAACATTAACACCCTGGACTGGGTCACATGACTGGTCCACAAGTTCTTTGTACTCTGGGAGCAGCCACCGTAGTTCGTCCATAACTGCCTCCTTTGATTTATGCGCTTCATAAACTGTTAGGGTGGGTTTGGTAGGAACAACATTATGCAGATTCATTAAGTCATAACCAGTATCTTTATTTATACACGTGCGGGCTTCATGATCAATGATAATGCAGTTGTGTGAAAGGAAGGGTCCTCCTAATAACAGGGAGGTACAAAGGCAGGGTGCAATAACAGCACGAACAGATCGCGAATGGAAGGCACAATCTAAGGAAAGGCATGAAAGAGTGACATACTGCATGAGGGACATAACTTCATGCCCCCCAGAAGACATCGCAATGGAGACCTCACATGGTTTGGAAAGACAGCAACGTTGGAGCCCCAGCTGATTTACGAGCTTCTCGTCAATCAAAACTAGATGGGAACCATTGTCAATCAGTGCATTCACATGAAGGGATGAGGAGGTGTTAGGCCTGTCTAGCAGACAAGGCCAATGGAAGTGCATGGTCGAAAACAGAGCGACACACTCATCCTCTGACTCTGAGCCACTGCCAAGAGCAGCTGAGGGCATTACCACAGCGACGGCATCAGTGTCTTTGACTTCTGTGAAATGAGGTCGCTTCGGGGCAGGTTCATCTTCGATGACCGCAGCTACCAGTTTGGCACTCTGGTAGCCCTTCGGTTCAGGGAATTCATTTGGACAGGTCGGAGTGGTGTGGGTCTGGAAGAAGCAGCGACATTTAAAACACCCGGAATTGTCCTTGAGGAGCTGGCGCTCCTCAACCGTGAGAGGTGGAATGCGAGTGTGAAGCTTGCCATCTGTTTTAGTGGTAGTGCCAGTGTTAGCTACCTGGCTAGGTTGAAATGGCTTCCTGTTCGAACTAGCGCAAAGAGTGGCTTCAATTTTGGCAGCATCTTGGACACGCTTTTCATCCAGTAAACGAACCATATCAAGCCAAGCACAGAAGTCGGTCTCCTTCGCAAGTAGGGTCGTGCGATACTCTGCTGCAAGATCGGCATTCATGTGGGACTCGAGATGGAAGCGGAGGTGCACTTCAGACAAGTAGGATTCACTACCACATAATAAAACATTCAGCCTTTCAATTTCGACAGCCCAAAGATGAAACAGCTTGGTCCCCTGGGTTGATGAGAGCATCTTCTGTCGCACCATAGCAGCCCAGTCAGAGGGCAGCCAGTACTTGCATACCTCTGTCATAAACTCAGCGAAGGAGAGGGCCATCAAATGATCACCATTATTGCTGTACCAGTCCTGGATGCAGGGGTCTAAGAGATTTCTGGCTACTTTGGCAACTTGGTCCTCTGCTGCAGTGCCTTTTTGTCTGAAGTAGTTGAGACAGCCGAGCTCCCATGCACAGAGCGCTTCAGGAGTGATATCCCCAGCCGTCAAGACAGGGGGTGCCTTGCTGGGTGCGGGCTGCTCACAACAGCCATTCTGCAATGCTGTGGTTGACGACATAACTGGGAGGTAGAAAGATCCCGATGAGGTGGAACTTGTGGAAGGGGATGGCAAGGGAGGTGTAACTGGGAGGGGAAAGTCGGCAGGCGATGATGGAATAGGCAGGGGTAACAGCATCAGCAATGAGCACTGTGTTGATAATGGTGACAGTGACAGCGGCTCTTGTGGAGCGTTCAGACATTGTTGATGCCAAGTAACTGGCAGTGTGGTTGCAGCGGGATGACGGCGAGATGGCAGTTTGACACCCTTGTATGGGTGTCGACACACTCAACAGCACGTTCAAAAAAAGTGGAAACTCACTGGTGGTGAGAACACTCAGAACGGCACGCGAAAGAACGTGGATCGGCATGTGTGATTACGTGTATGCACAGCAAGATGGTACAGGGAGAGAATGTAAGAAAAGGGGGAAAAGAAAGAGATATCTCGTACAGGCAACGAAGCGGCATATATATGAGAGCATCCAATACAAGACCAAACACAGCCGAAAAGGGTAGTGTACGCCCAGTGTGAGTCGTGGTGAGACGGTTTGGTGAGCATGGTGAGCGGTACGCTTACATTATGATGATATTCTGCAGTTTCATCATGCTACGTCACGAGTACGACCAGTGGACAGGAACCTAATGCATATGTGCGAACATCTATGTGACCTCGCAAATTGTACACTGGGTGAGTTCGATCATAGATGTGTGATACCCGTTCTGGGGTCTAAGTGAGTATCTGGAATACTCGCCCTCGTTCCGTTTGTCACACAGCAGCCCTCTGATTGGTTATCCTATTCTCAGAAAATATCAAGAAAAGTCGAAGGGAGCAACTTATCCAAGAATATTTACACACCGACCGTCCGTCCCGGATGAAATTGGCGACGTCCAGCAATCCGCTAGCCTCGTCTGTTTTATATTACGGTTCCCCGAAGACATAGGCGTCGGACTCTGGTCATGTGGTCGTGCTTCACGGAGAGACGACTTCGGTATGCACAGAACATTCTATGAGAGGTCTCCCGTTCGAGTGACGGTCACATAGATTTGATTCTGGTTCCTTTCTAGGGCACTCATTGCATCATACGATCCTTGGCTGCCTGCGAGTGCATGCCTAATTCTCCGAACGTGATTCTGACGAGCCGTGTTCATGGCACGAAGCCGAAGTTCTCGGCGTTGGTGCTGGTGTCGGCAGTTTATACATATACAGCGTTGATACTGGACTCTCTGGGTATCGAGATTGAGATCTTGGAGGCTTCAGACCACGTTGGTAGCCGCATTCCGACCTAGCCAACATCAAAATTCTGGTGGAAACTTCCTGGAGATGGAGACCTTGCAATGTGGCCAATGAAGAAGATTCGAAGTCGCAAATGTGGTGAGCTTTCAACCACGTGAGCACACAAAGTTAAACGCTCACCTCGTTTCAGTCGGTCGCATTCTTATCTCATCTCCACTGTGCGGAAACCCAGATTTTGATTGGTTTGGGCATCACGGGCCCCTTTGTGTTTTGAATTGGATGGAAGTGCGTAACCAAGTCTGCACCATGGGGACTTCTGCAAATATGTGATCGTTCACAAATCAATGCAAGCGTTGAGACGACTCAGATAAATATGATGACTGTCTGTGCTCCCACCGGTATTTCTTTCCATTCGCAATCATGGACGACCAGTGCCACCCAATTCCGCATTACACTCTACCTCGTCTTCCCTATGCCTACGATGCCCTTGAACCCTACATCTCGAAGGAGATCATGGAACTCCACCACCTCAAGCATCATCAGGGCTACGTCGATGCGCTCAACAAAATAGAGGTTGAGCTTGCAAAACCGCCAACCTTCGATTATTATGCCGGCCGCCAGGATCCTGAAGACCTTCAGGATCGTATCGTTCTCCAGGCCGCATTTTTTTTCAATATTGGTGGTGCGTGTCCCTCTCACCGATGACGAGTATAGGACGACCTGACCTCGTCATCCTATCATCTCCCGTCAAAACGGCATAGGTCACGTCAACCACTCGCTCTTCTGGAAGAACCTCGCACCTCACACCAAGGACGGGGTTAACGGTGGCGGTGTTTTGCGTGAAGGTTTCTTGAAGGAAGCCATCGTACAATACTTCGGTTGTTTTGACCGCTTCAAAAAGACATTCGACAGTGCCACCCTTGGGATTCAGGGTTCGGGCTGGGGTTGGCTTGTACGTCGTCACGCACGTTAGCAGTCGATCAAACGTTTTTCATTTGATGGATTTGGTAGGGCTTTAACCTGTCCACCGGGGGTCTCGAGATCGTTACCACGGTCAACCAAGACCGCCTTCTTGCCCATTTTCCTATCATCGGTGTTGATATCTGGGAGCACGCTTACTACCTACAGTATAAAAATGTCAAGGCCGAGGCGAGTGCTTTTACCCTGCCTTGAGTCTGTATAAACTCACCATCCTTCGCATAAAGTATCTGGAGAATATCTGGAACGTCATCAACTTCGAGGAAGCCCAGATGCGATTCGACGAAGCCAAGAAGCTATACGAGGAAGGCAGGAAGAAAAGCGAGGCAGGCAGTGGCTCCGACGTGTAAGCCGTGGGCAACCGCCGTAGAGAGAACATCCAAAGGAAATGGATATATGTAAATTTAGCGTCCATGTATGTGCTTCATCACGCAATGGCAACCGTCCAATATGTTGTTACATGTTACTTCATTGTTCGGTCAGCTTATCAAAGCCGCTGTGCGGAGCCTAAGCTCATAGCTATGGAAGGTTGAGCGATCGCCTTCCGGCACTTCTGAAATTGGGAATTTTTTTGGCGGCAAAACGAAAATTCAGAAGGCGGACACTAGACACTGCGGTAGTGCAGTAGTTCGTCACGCGGTAATACAGTAGTCCTTGTACATAGGTGCTGTTAGGCTGGGTTTGACAAAATTTTTGCCAAACACATGCAAACATACTACACTAAGGTAATACCCTTCCAGCAAGGATGGGGCGGAGCTTAGTCTCGAGCACGCCAAATGGACGGGAGGCCCGGGACTTACTGTTACTGGCGTCTCGTGCACTGCTTGATTTCATCTATATATCCCTAGGGAGACCGGGACTGAAATTCGGCGAGGCCAGGATTTGTTGCCGATGCAAGGACCAGTAGGTTCAACACTTTCAGGGTCTGGAGGACTAACTGTAGGGGCGGATGTGGCGTAGTGCGTCTCTTCTGCTATGTGCCATACGTGCGGGTCCGTCCTCGATTGAATGATGTGTGCACGTCGTGAAGATTTGTAGAGACGTCATAGATCATACCAAACACGAGTGTCAAAGTTCACGTCGGAAATGTGCTTACCACCTTCGGAGCTCCATGGCCTCCAGACGTCCACAATGTGAAAAGGATGAAGTTGGGGTGCTAATTCGCATCGCACATTTGTGGAAACAGCAGGCGCAGACACCACTATGTAGAAGTGTGTGGATACACCCGTTCTAGGACTGATCTGGCGCCTCGTCCGATCTCCGGTTCCCGCAATATGAAACGCGAGCTGACGCCCAAGCCATTCTGCGTGCCGGCTTCGCATTTATTTCCTCATCTCGGTATGCGATGAAGCCGTCTCCTCACTCAGAACATTCCATCAGAGCTTGTTCCAATGGAGTGGTGTTCGATTATGAACATTGCCTCATGACCCTGATGGGTTGAATCCATGGCTTTCTGATGACTTTTCAGGTACCCCAATCTTCAGAGGATAAAAGGGCAACCAGCTGTGAATGCCTTCCCCAACCAAGCCGCACAACTATTATCTTCAACATGCCAAAAGAGCTCGCCTATGGCCGGTACCACATTGCTAGTGTGCAGAGGGAGGAACAACTCGGCGTTTCCACTGAACCTGATATTTCGTCCCCGCCTCCTGCTCCAGTTGTAGTCCTTCCCCGTGGTGTGTTGCCTCCTGAGGTAATTCTCATGTTGCGCGTTATTCGCGAGGACTCGACTGACCTTGATCTGCCGCAGTTTACCATTGTCCCAGTCAACGTAGAGGCCAACGCTTATATCATCTTGGTAGAGAAGAGGGTCACTGGTGATCAAGAGGATCTTGTCTTTGCTTCCACAGGCGAACCTGCTGAGGTGTGGCTTATCACCTACTGTGAAATTCCGAACGCCTGCGGTGAACCTCAGAAAGGCTACACGTAAGTTACTGATGCTTAGTATCCACGAGCGTTGGATACTGATACAGTGGTGCCTAGCATTCAAAAGAGGGATGGAATTAGCCCATTTCTTGGATGGACTGCTCCACCACGCGACGGCGCTCAGCATCCAAATCAGGTATGGTCCATCCCTTCTCCCACAGATGGGGACAATTATCTATAGCACATTTCCAGATTTCCCTCCGCCGGTTCTTGTGTCCTTGTCCTTCACAGCTGTTCCAAATTGTACCTGTACAGTGAAGTGATGTGAACAACGTGATTTTGTACTTGTATCTGATGTGTCACCATACGTGACCTGTATGACAGCGAAAGACTGTTGTGTGATGTTCATCGTAGGTTGACTTCTGCGCGCGTCGACCGTCCCTTTGCAGTTCCTGGCATTTTGTGATTACTCGTTGTTCCCCCTTCCGGGAATGAAATTCTCCTGCACCTTCCCAAATCACAAGATATCCCAGATGGAGACGATAAGAGACGATGACCTCCGACTTCAGTTTTATCTTTATTTGCATGGATACGGTGTAGTTACTCCGTGCTAGTTCTCTTACAACTCTCCTTGCCTTCCTCGGTGTGTTGCTGAATAGTAGACCGTCCAGAACGCCTCGCTACGATGACTCTTTCTCTGTTTACCAGGCTTAGAGGTAGTGAAAGTAATCAGCTTTAGTAAGGCCCATGCATTCAGAAGGTGGTGTTCTCTAGCATCAAACTTTGTTGGTACATCAGGAAAATTTTACTTACCTATGTAGCCCTATGTAGACTCTATAGTGCCAGTAGCATGGTAGTTAAGTCCCCCATATGTAGTCACTGTAGCTGCAGGGTTCAAATATGTAGTACTTCATAGCACCAGTAGTTTGCCCTGACATATGTGTCACTACCATAGTTAGTGTGCTAACATCAGGAATTTAACACATTACTTTTTCATACTTTTAAGATACTCTTTGCAACTCTGTTTGACTTATTGACTTTAAGGTACTATTTTGATGTCAAACCAAATCAAAAGTTAACAGCAAAGGTATAAAAAAAAGGCTACAAAAGTCAATTAAGTCAAACAGAGTTGCAAAAAGTATCTTAAAAGTATGAAAAAGTAATGTGTTAAATTCCTGATGTATGTAGGCTACCTAGACTATGTATTCACATTTAACACCCCACAGGTTTAACAGTGGTTTGCTACTGCCTGATACAAAATTCCCTACTACCTTCCCCTTCTGACCATGTCCCACCTCTACTTCATGCTTATGTGTCTCTCACTGTTGTCATCGTTGCCACTGTTGTCATCTCTGCCCTCACCACCACTCACATTATCCTTGGCACATCTCCTGATGGCCAAATGCTGTGGTAACCCAATGGTTACTGGTCTTGGGTCTAACCCTGAACCTGTCACATCCATGATGCGTGCGTAAGGTCTGGACCACAGTCCGACCATCTGAGTTGTCATTCTAGCCCTATGGGCTTCTGTCATGAAACTCCGTTCCATCTTTGGTTTGACTTACGATCTGTTTCTGTTTCTGTTTCCATATTTAGTATGTTTCTCTCACACTTCTAAGTGACTTGCTACACTACCGTACCCGTATGTCTTACTAATCCCCGTACCATCCAGCTATCTGGCGACTACCGACTTACCTTACTAATGGCTCACTAATATTGTTATTCATCCATACTGTGTTTCGGTAGTTGCTACATCCCGGACATTGCATTGGACTTTTCTCTGTACTATAAAAGCTTTGTACATACGTCGTAGCACATCAGTTCGAATATTGAATAAGATACTCATTGATCTCACTTGACTCCAGAAAGTCTCTGGGTAGTTCCAACCTCTGGGACTCGGCAGGAAACTAGTGTACTAAGTTGTACGCTAAACTCCGACTATCCGGACTTTCACCCTAGCCTTCCTCTGCCCTCGGACCTTCTCAGAGACCGTTGAGAACCGGTCTCGACAGTATATTCGAACTCATATCCTTGCACGAGTCCACGAAACCCCCTATACCAATGACTATGACTACCCGACTCCATTCCCGCTCCATGGCTGTTGAAGCTTCGGAACAAGCTGCGGTTGACGATATGCACGAATCAAGTGCACGTATTGTGTTAGCAAGCTGCCAATGTCCTCCACCATTGGTCAGCCAATTTCGAAGTTTCTCCACCAGGGGTGAACCCCTTGCCACCCTGACTCCTAGAACCAGCTCCTCTAACAGATGTTCCTCATCCACGGTGCAACCAACCCCAGACCTCTTCGGAGGCGATGACCCCGGAGATGACGGTCCAGGAGATGATGGTCCTGGAGATGACGACAACGATGACGATGACAACGATGACGAAGGAAACCCTTTCGTCGATGCCCCAGAACAGCTAGACCCCCAACTGGCGGTCTTGCAAAATTTGGCAACAGCCGTCGACCATCTGTCGTGTTCTACCCGTTGCTCCGATGACACCTCATCCTCACACGCTAAGGTCCGGGAGCCGGACACCTTCAACAGAACTGACCCAAAGAAACTCCAGACATTCTTAGTCCAATGCGAACTGTGCTTTCAAGATTGTCCCAAGGCCTTCTGCCTGGACAGGAACAAAGTCACATTTGCCCAATCTTATCTCAAAGGAATGGCTCTCGAGTGGTTTGAGCCAGACCTTTTAAACTCTGGAGATCCAGCAGACTGTCCACTCTGGATGGACAGCTGGCTGGACTTTGTAGCGGATCTCCAGACAACCTTCGGACCACACGACCTGGTCACAGACGCTGAACACCAGCTCGACCACCTCCACATGAAAGAGACACATCGTGTAAACTGTTATGTGGTCGACTTCAACAGATTGGCATCACAAGTCTGAGGTTACGGAGATGGCGCTCTCCGCCACCTGTTCTATACCGGACTCCCAGATCACATCAAAGACGAAATCAGTAGGGTTGGGAAACCCACTACTCTATATGGGTTGCGTGTGTTAGCCCAAGAAATTGACGCATGCTACTGGGAGCGCAAGGATGAAGTCTCTCGTCAAGCAAAGTCCTCCGGCAACAACTCCGGAAACAACTCCGGAGGTAAGGCCAACTCGAACAAGGGGGACAAGCAGAAGTCTGGTAATGCCAACCCCCAGTCTGGTGGTAACCAGCAAACTCCATCTACTTCGAACCCCAAGCCTCCGAACAATCAGAACTCCAGAGCACCATCCACATTATCCAACAAGCTCAGTAGAGATGGCAAGTTGACACCTGCCGAGCAGAAGAGACATTTCGAGCAGAACCTGTGTATGTTCTGCAGGAACCCCGGGCACAAGGCCAAAGAGTGCCCTAAATCTACATCTCATGCAGCTAAGGCTCGCGCTACCACGGTTACTGAGTCGGAAGCCAAACCGACTGCCTCTGCCAAGGCAAAAAAATAGAGTGCAACTCTCAGAACTCTGCACAGCCTGGGAGTTGCGTTGTTACCGACTGTGCACCCTTGGAGGCACACCTCAATGCATCCGCTCTTTTAAATCCGAATTCATTAAAACCTTCTGTCACCCTCGACTCATATGATATTCTGGACTTTCCAGCATTAATAGATTCAGGCTCAACCCACTGTTTTGTAGACTCTACCTTCGTCAATGATCACAGTCTTTCAACCTACTCCATCCCACCTCTTGTCCTCCGTCTGTTCGACAGTGTGACAACGACATCAATCACTAAAGCCTCAAACCTCTCAGTCTGTTTCCCCTCTGGAGATATCACCAACATGACTTTCTTTGTAACTCCGTTGGATTCTGAGTGTAAGATAGTTCTCGGACATAACTGGCTCACCTGTTACAATCCATTGATTGATTGGGTACTGAGCAGTATTAAGTTCCAAAACCTTACATCTTGTTTGCCAGTGCCAACGTCACCCTCTGACTCAGAGTCAATTCCGAGAAACCCCGTAGACACCCCCCTGGGCTCTCCGGAAATCACCCTTCCCGAGTCGGTCGATAACTCCTCTCCACCCAGCACCTGAGCACCTAACATCTCCCTTGTCAATGCAGTGGCCTTCGTCCATGCCTGCAAGCTAGATGGCTCAACCCAGTTCTCCCTCCAGGTTCGACCTCAGGATATTACCAAACTCCGGGCTGCCACCGTACAGGATACCCCAGACTTGTTGTCAGTACCCCCAGACTATCACGACTTTGCTGAGGTGTTCAGCAAGGCCAAGGCAGCTACACTTGCACCTCACTGGGAGTTCGACCTCAAGATAGAATTGGAGGAAGGAACTACTCCGCTGTTGGGAACCCTCTACTCGCTTTCATCCGTTGAGCTTGCCGCTCTCCAGACCTTCATTGATGAAAATCTCACTACCAGCTTTATTCGTCCAACATCATCCCCATATGCTGCACCTGTCCTTTTTGTCAAAAAGAAGGATGGATCACTTCGTCTCTGTGTTGACTTTAGGGGCCTCAACAAGATCACCAAGAAGGACCGTTACCCTCTACCTCTCATTTCGGACTTACTCAACTCACCTAGTTGGGCTAAGGTATACACTAAAATTGACCTGTGCCACGCCTACCACTTGGTGCAGATTGCCGAAGGAGATGAATGGAAGACGGCTTTCAGAACCCGTTATGGATCTTACGAGTGGCTCGTGATGCCATTTGGACTTACCAATGCCCCTGCAGTGTTCCAACGCTTCGTCAACTCCACCTTCATGGACCTACTGGATGTATGCGTCATTGTCTACCTAGACGACATCCTTTTTTATTCTGATAATATGGAAAACCACAAAAAACATGTCTGTGAGGTACTCCACAGGCTCCAGGAGCATGGCTTGTATGCCAAACCAGAGAAATGTGAGTTCCACTCCAAGTCCGTGGAATACCTCGGTTTCTTCTTATCCCCCGATGGATTGTCAATGTCCGAGGATAAGGTAAAGGCCATCTGTGACTGGCCTGAACCTCGCAAGGTGAAGGACATTCAGTCCTTCCTCAGCTTTGCAAACTTCTACTGTCATTTCATCTTCAATTACTCAGACATTGTGGTCCCACTGACATGTCTCACACGGAAGGGGGCACCTTGGAATTTCTCCGAGGATTGTCGCCGGTCCTTTAATCTTCTCAAAGAAGCTTTCTCCATGGCTCCAATATTGACTCACTTCAGGCCTGGACTTCCCATCACGGTCAAAATGGATGCTTCGGACTATGCTGTCGCTGGCATTCTGTCCGTCACCTGCCTGGATGGTGAGGTACAACCAGTAGTGTTTTACTCCCAGACTTTGACTGCCCCAGAGTTAAACTACAACACACACGACAAGGAGCTGTTGGCTATTCATGAAGCCTTCCGGACCTGGCGCCATTACCTTGAAGGCCCTGCACACCCCATTGACGTCATTACTGACCACAAGAATCTCAAATACTTCTCCACCTCGAAAGTGCTCACCAGGTGCCAAGTGCGTTGGTCTGAGTACCTTTCTCAATTCAATATGGTCATTTGTTTCCGCCCCAGTAAGCTCGGAGCAAAGCCCAACGCCTTGACTAGACGATGGGATGTCTACCCCAAAGAGGGGGATAGGGGCTATGCCCAAGCTAACCCACAGAACCTCCAACCGGTGTTCACCACCGAACAACTATCCAATTCGTTATGGGCGACCTACCTAGAAAGCCCGGTACTGCGTGCTAGTATAATCATGGACATTGAGAAACTCCATGAAGACATCAAGTCCGCCTTAGCTTCCGACCCACTTGGCCAACTCCACCTCTCTGACCCATCTAACCCCCGTTGGTGGGTGGATGAATCCGGACTTTTACGTCTGGATGATCATATATATGTCCCCAAAGCAAATGACCTCAGGCTTCGCGTACTCCGTTACAAGCATGACCACCCCTTGGCCGGTCATTTCGGACAAAACAGAACACTCGAACTCGTCTGTCGTGAGTATGTCTGGCCAAATGCTCAGACTTTTATCAAAGACTACGTCAAGTCTTGCACTGCCTGTGCGCATGCTAAAACCCCGAGACACAAACTGTACGGTATGTTGAAGCAACTACTGATACTGGAGAGACCTTGGAATTCCATCTCGATGGATTTCATTGAACAACTACCAAACTCCAGAAACCATACCGCTATACTGGTCGTCGTAGACTGTCTCTCGAAACAAGCTATATTCATCCCCACCGAAGATACAATCACCTCTCCACAACTCGCTAGATTGTTCCTACTCCATGTCTTCTCCAAGCATGGAGTTCCCTCACACATAACCTCCGACAGAGGCACAGAATTTGTGTCTCACTTCTTCCAGTTGCTGGGCAAAGCACTGGATATGAAGCTCCATTTCACCTCTGGATATCACCCTGAAGGCAATGGTCAAACCAAATGAACTAACCAGACGTTGGAGCAGTACCTACAGGTTTACTGTAATTACCAACAGGACAACTGGTCCAAGTTGCTACCACTCGCGGAGTTTGCATACAACAACGCTCCCAGTGCTACAACCGGAGTTTCACCGTTCTTTGCCAATAAGGGTTATCATCCTAATGTTACTGTACACCCAGAAAGAGAGTTGACATCTTCTCGAGCTAGAGACTACGCAGTGGACTTGGACTCCTTGCATACGTTCCTATGAGAAGAGATGAAGGAAGCTCAGCAGAGATACCAAGATCCAGCAGATGCTAAAAGATCTCTGCCTCCGGACTTCCAGATTGGAGATTTGGTATACATCAAAGCTAAGTACTTCAGGTCCACTCGACCCTCGAAGAAACTCTCCGAAAAGAATCTGGGACCCTACCCCATTATCGCTCGTGTTGGATCGTTATCCTTCACTATCCGACTACCTGATGCTATGAAGTTCGTACACCCTGTGTTCCATGTCTCGCAACTAGAACCAGCAACTCTGAATACTATCCCCAACCGTGTCCAACCTCCACCTCCACCCGTTGAAATCGATGGAGAACCAGAGTATGAAATAGAACAAATCCTAGACTCTAAACTGGACTACCGTAGGCGATGTCCGCTGCAGTATCTAGTCAGGTGGGCTGGCTATGAAGGCATGGACGAGGAAATGTCCTGGCTCATAGCTACCGAATTAAGCAACGCCCCTGACTTGGTCGCGGATTTCCACAGAGCGTACCCCCACAAGGATGGTCCATTGAGCGCCATCCCACCCCAGAAATAAATGGACTTTTCAGAGTTTACTCCATCTATGCTATGAAAACTCATGCTCACTCGATTCTAAGATGGACACAATGGAAAATATATTTCAAAAAAAAAGGAAAGAGGAGAGGGGGGGACAGGAAAATCTGAAGTACGATACAGACACGGATAAACTAAAATAACGACTAAATATCGTTGTCGTTCAATGCCCGGTTGATGAGAGTGGTCATCATGGTCTTGAGAACCTCAAACGACTCCTCCAGGACTCCAGATAGGTCCTGGACCTCTCTCGACATCGTCTCGATGGCAGCCGTGTTCTTCTCGATCGCCTTGACGATCTCTCTGAGCCGCCTGTCTAAGACCTCCGCCAAAGGGTCTTGATGTGGAGCTTGCATGCAGGGGGCACAGGGCTTCATGACAACCTCGACATCCGGCATATCGTCCAGGTCTTCATCGTCGGCCAGCTCTCCGAAATGGGCAGACTTTCTCCATTTTCTCTTTTCTCCACCCCGGGGAGACGTCACCATCGATGCCGGCTTCTCAGACTCCGGCGCCTTCGGGTTCAAGTCGCACTTGCCCTTCATCTTCTGGCACCAGATGCATGACTTGCTACGTCCGGTACCTGGCACACACGGTTCCCTGGCCTTGATACAGGCAGAGCAAGCCTTAGCCTGCTCTGCGGGTCGTCCTCCAACTGACGCGACATGCTGAGACTGGTTATGGACTTGTCAGTACAGATTTTAGAACGATAAATATTGTTATGCACTGTTGAGCTCTCTGCCTGCTGCGCCCGACGCATCTCCTCCTCAAGACACCTCTTCTCCGCTTCCAACTCACGGAGTTTCCTCTCCTCAGCTGCTTTTCTCTGAGCAGCCTCCTCAGCCTTTCTATGCTCCTCGGCTTTCCGACATTCTTTGGCCTCCTTCGCTTTCCGGACCTCTTCGTGATCGGCTTTCTGGCGTTCTTCTTCTTCAATTGCTGCCTGCATGGCAGCCACCACAAGCATTTCACAATGTTTCTTTAGAAAATATTCTGAAAAAATGGAGGAAAGAGATACTCTTTTATTTTGGATGTTTGGAAAGAAAAAATGCAGAAATAATGTTTTATTTCCTTCCAAAAAACATGAATTGATGCTAATACCACTTAGAGTAGAAGCTAATGGGCACTACCATTAATCCATGTTTCTGCACAGAAAAGAGAAAATTATATTTGCATTTTTTCCAACAAATTATCCAACATAAAAGAGTATCTCTTCTCTCCATTTTTTCAGTATATTTTCTGAAGAAAAATTGGGAAATGCTTGCAGTGAGCACGCTGGCGACGTTGTTGCTCGTCGAACTTAGCCATCTTCATAATCGGCGGGTTGTCCGGATATTCTTGGAGTAGTTCATCATCGAGGACTTCCCAGGCGATGCCTGCGGGGTTGAGGGAAGACTTAAGTCGTTGAGTGGGAGCCATAGCATTTAGGAGTTTTAGGAATGGGCGTCTGGACTTTGACAAAACCCCATCGAGCTCTTTTTACTGTGAAGTTTTTCGGACTCTGACAATGTGGGCTTCGAAACTCCGAAGCGACGCTTGAACACAACAAGTGCCTCGAGGGCTCGGCCCTAAGAGGGGGATACTGTCACATCCATGATGCATGCGTAAGGTCCAGACTGCAGTCCGACCATCTGAGTTGTCATTCTAGCCCTATGGGCTTCCATCATGAAACTCCATTCCGTCTTTGGTTTGACTTACGATCTGTTTCTGTTTCTGTTTCCATATTTAGTATGTTTCTCTCACGCTTCTAAGTGACTCACTACACTACCATACCCGTATGTCTTACTAATCCCCATACCATCCGGCTATCTGGCAACTACCGACTTACCTTACTAATGGCTCACTAATATGGTTATTCATCCATACTGCATTCCGGTAGTTGCTACATCCCGGACATTGCATTGGACTTTTCTCTGTACTATAAAAGCTTTGTACATACGTCATAGCACATCAGTTCGAATATTGAATAAGATACTCATTGATCTCACTCAACTCCAGAAAGTCTCTGGGTAGTTCCAACCT
>JANFAF010000187.1:0-75943 GCA_024663475.1 Pisolithus thermaeus
TGTGCCAAGAGGATGAAACATCAAACCTCATAGAGGTAGTATTCTGCACTATGATGCATGTGCAGTATGAAGAAGATGACTCTTCAGCAGAAGAAGCACTACAAGCATTTCACAATTTTTGTTCAGAAAAAATGCTGAAAAGATGAAGGGAAGAAATACTCTTTTATTTCAGATCAATTGTCACAAAAAATGCAAGTAAAACTTTATCTTCTCTGTGCAGAAATACAGATTAATGGTAATGCCAAAATAAAACATTATTTCTGCATTTTTTTTTCCAAACATCTAAAATAAAAGAGTATCTCTTCCCTTGCTTTTTTCTGCATGTTTGTTGAAGAAACATTGTGAAATGCTTGCAGTGAAGTATGCTCTGAGACAGAGAACAGTACTGTGTTGACAGAGGATAGGGAAAACAAACCTCAGGAAGAAAAATGGGATGGTCAGAGTTATATGGAGTAGTGCATGAAGGCACATGTAAGAATATTGATACAGAATTGACCATGTAGCTGAAGGGCTACTGAGTGGAGATCACTCTCTGACAAGAGTGCTTAAGGTACTGGAAATCATGCTAGGTGTGAATATTATAGAGAAATGAATGATGGAAATCGTATGCAGTCATTGAATATGGATCCAAGTATGTCACACATATGAGCTGCACTTTGAGTGATGGCTTCTCAATCAATGCCCTCAGACAATCTATACTAGAACAATGATACATGTGAAGGTTACCAGAATGAGACTGGCTGATACAAGAGCAATTAGATAATGTCATATGACCTCTGGCTTCGAGGCATGCCACACAGTAATGTTGGGATCTACTCCAACACCATTGTCCTTTTTTTATTTATTTCCACATTTAAGTGCATGAGGGCGAGTGGCCCTATGTTGCACTACACTACACAGTACAGCTGACATGGGCTCCCTGTGGTCTGCCTTCCTCCACTAGTTTGCAAATCCCCTGCAGTCCTCTGTTCCTGCTCACCATTTTAGATGCCACACTTTGATTGGTGGAGGGGGCTTAAGACTTCAGTCTAGCAAGTTACTTCAAACTACAAGTTTCTGGAAGCCCATGAGGGCCTAGCAGTGCTGTGAAAGTGTACAAGTTGCTCTGTCTCCATTTACTGATCTGCATGATGCCTTGCAGTCCAGCACTGATGACTGACTACTTTGGCTGCCTGACCCTTGAGGTCAGTTGAGGTATGATGTAGGGTGGAGGGCAAGTGTGGGGTAGGTGCATTTTGATGTGCCCCTGTTTGGTGGGCCAGAGCACATGCTTTCAGCTTTTGGCTTGGGGGAGGTCCCATTGACTGGGTTGGTGAGAGCAATGTGCATGCTTGTCATCATTTTATAAAAGGGTTGCATTAATGCTGCATGGATTGTTACTATTGTGTTGGGGATGTTACCAGTACTTCACCAAATGTGGGTTGCAGTCTTTTCATTGCATTGATGTATCTCAATAGGGGAGACCTTGCACCGGGGTCATTGACAGGGTATGTTGCTTGCATTGCCTTTCTGCCTAATGTTGTTTGCAGTATGTGACATTCCTGGGCATACTGCAGGCATTGGAATAGGTAGTGGTGGACATCCTCTACTGTTGCATTGTCACACTGCAGGCAGTTTGGCATGTCACTGATCTGTAGATGGTGTAGGTGTTGGTTGAGAGGTACATGGCCAGTACATAGCTGTATGTAGATTCCTGTTTGTTTCTTGTGCAAGGAGCCCACTAGCTCTAGGAATGACTTGGATGGGAGGTCAGGGGACCAAGCTGGGGATGCAGTGGAATCTTGGGGGTTGTCTCCATTCCCTAGACCAAAGTGATTTGAGCTCACAGTTGAAACACTGTTTTAAAGTTGAAGTGCTTTCTGGTAGTGGCAAACACAGCTTTGGAGGGAGTTCTGTTAGAGGGCTTGAGTTTTCAGTACTTTCTGCTAATGCTTTTGCTTGCTGATCTGCCAGTTCATTCCCTTCCACCTCTTGGTTCCCTGCTATCCACCACACTGCCACACTTTTGCAATACAGGCTTTCTTCTGCTATCAGCTTTTGTAGTTTTTTCCTGAAGCATAACAGTAGATGATGTCCTGGTGTCAAGGAGGGACACTCACTGGATATCATGACTGCTTGGCTGTTAACCAGGATTGATGCTGGGTAGGTTACTTTATCCCTTGTTGCTAATAGATGTGCTGCCAGTAGGAGTGCTGTTGCTTCTGCTTCAAATACCATGTGCTTTGCATCTGGCCCCAAATGGTACCACAGGGTTGCTATGTGTGCTGTGTCCATGTATAGGGATGCTGCTGCCCCTACCTTGCCATTGATGCACTGATCCATCTGTGAATATTCTCATGCAGTCTGTCAGTTAGTGGTACTCCTTGATGGCATCTTCCTTAGTGGCTGCTATGGTAGTGATGTGAGTTGGGGGGGCATTGGGTGGTATGGGGCATGGGTAGACTGTGTTGACAGTGTCTGGTGAGATGCCCATGTCATGCATGAGTTGGTGAAGGGCTGATCAGTGTCTGTGTACATCCCTCTTTGCAATCTTACACAGGAGAGGGTGGAGAGGGTGCTTGTCCAGTAGTGTTGCCAGGCATAGCACAGCATTTTGTGGAGAAGTATGGGTGCTGGCTGTAGGTGTGTGTGGATGATGAGGGAGTTGGTGGGTGAGAAGTGCATTGCCCCTGTGGCTGCTATTGCTGCCATGCATTGGATAGACATGACCTTCTTGGCAAGACTTATGGAGCCCTTCTTCATGTTGGTAAGATCAGGTGGGTAGCTTGGTTGAATCCAGATGCTTGCTCTGTAGGTAATCTTGGGTACTACCACTGACCTTAAGCAGTTGTCACATTAACTTGGGGGTATGCCCCACATTATTGAGAACAGCCTCTATAGCATCATCATGTGGTGGGCACCTTTTGCAGTGGCATATGCTGCATGCAATTTCCAGCACAGCTCTTGGCTACCATGATGCCAAGGAGCAGTGGGTGGTAGATGGGGTTATGTTGGTACCCTGGATGGTTATTGGCATTCTGTGCTTTGTCCTGCTCAACATAAAGTCAATTAGTGCAAACTTGGTGGTTTCAAAGCATGAATTATGCTTAGTAGATGAGTTTGTTCTGTCCATCAGCAATGTCCACCAGATCCAAACTATAGATTACATATGGTATCATAGAAAGTGGGTTCCCCTGACCAATACTATTGGTGGGATACCTCTTGACCAGTTACCACCATCATCCCCCTATGGGAAAAACCCCCCCTCCTCTAAGCATTATTGTTCATTGTCATCTTCCTGTCCCATCCAACTGTCTGATGTTGGCAGACAGTATCATTCCTTCCCTAAGGGCACCTTCTGAGCTGTTTTACTCCCCCAGTCCTCCCCAAACTTGTCTTGCATCACTCACAGCCCACTCCCCTGCCTGGTCTTGGACCACAAAGGATGGCCCTGGCAAGGGCAAGACCTTCAAGGTCCCCACCATCCCTATAGCTCTGTGATTGTAGTGCCCCCCATGTGGTCCACTGGATCATGGCAGTCTTCTACTTGCTCAAGGCCCACCTCAACCCAGCTGCTATAGACACCCTGTCAGGCAGGGTGCTCCCAGGATGGCTCCACCTCTACCAGAACAACATGTATGTTCACCTGCAGTCCCAATTGAGGACTGGCCTGTCCCCAACACAGGAACCCACTGCCCCCAAGCCATCCCCCCACCCATTCAACCCCCCCACCCTAACTCCACCAACCCTGTATCCAAGCTCTGGGAGGAGCTTTGGATTCTTCATGAGAAGTTTTACCACTTCATGTCTACCCATGAGGCATGCTGCACTCATGGCAGTAACTCCCACTCCACATCCTCAGGGCCCTCCACTGAGGACAAAGACTTTCCTTCCCACCCAGCCACCCTCACCTCCCCTTCACCATCATTGACAGCACCCCAGATGGTACTGTCCTGGTCTCTGACCCTCCCTCCTGGCTGGTGGCAGCCCTGCACCACCCAGAAGCCCCTCCTGAGTTCACTGGTGAGCTGTACAGCCTGGGCCCTCTGTCTCAGGAGCTTCCCCCCAGGACTATCTCATGATCAAGCTCATGTATGCAGGCTCCCCTCCCCTCTACCTAGGTGTGACCAGGGACAATGCCCTTCACACCACCACTACAGCAGCTCATGCTTGAGTGGTAACCACCATTAAACTACCTGCTGATCCCTCTGTACCCACAGCCCATCCTTGACTGGTTGCCCCCCAACCCTACCACCCCCTTTTTCTCTTTGCTGTGTCTGTCCCTCCTTTTTTGCTCCAGCCTTGCATCCCCTTCCCAGCATTGTACTGGTTGGCTGTCTACATGTGACACTGACTGGTTCTTGTGGTCTGACTTACTGTATGCTGCCCCTTTCAATTCACCCTGCTCATAGTATAGTGCAACATAGGATGTTCTTACTCCTCATGCACTTTAATACAGAGTTAAAAAAAAATACCATTGGTGATTGGGAACCAATTTGATTCATAGTCATTGAAGTGGAGTTTGGTCTTTCTTCCCCTTAGCATTCTGTCAGTGTATTCCTCTATGCCATTTGGGAGGCATCACATTCTCATGTTGTAGAGTAGATGGTCCATTATGGTGTTAGGGAAGGCTCCCTCTATGTCAAGGAAGAGGGTAGAAATGACCTTTTTTTGTCTCCATGCATGTTTGATCATGGTTTCTAGAAGAAGGAGTGAGTCATCCATTGGTGGCCCAGGCATCCTCCAAAGTGTGTGGAGGGGAGCAGGTTGTATGCCTTTGTAATGTATGAGATTCTGTCTGCAACTAGTGCCAACAGCAGTTTTGCTGTGGTGTTGAGTAGTGTGATTGGGCAATATGCTTTGGGCATGGAATAATCTGTTTTGTCTGGCTTGCAGAGTATAACCATTATTGATTCCCTCCAAGGTTCATAGTATGTGTGGAATGTGAACACTGCATTAAAGAGAGGCAGTAAGTAGCTGGTGAGACATGGACAACATTGAAGAAATATGTTCATGACCCCATCTGGGCCTGGTGCTTTGTATGGGCTGAGCTTTTTGATCATCCTGTGAAGCTGGTCTTTGGTGATTTGGGTCCAAATTGTGACTGGGTCAGGGTATTCTTGGTCCTCCAGGTACAGTCATGGTTGCAGGTGGTGAGGGGAACAACACTTGAGCAAGGAGTTGACCTTTTTTTTCATTTGTGCATGCTGTTGTGGTGTTGCTCTCAGTATCAGTTTTCTTCATTGTTGGTATCCTCATTCTGCTACCATCTCCCAGTGCATTGGCTATGTACTTGTTAGTGATCCAAAGGTTGGTGCCACTGGCTTCCTTCAGCCAGTTTTGCCAGTGTTCTTTCTTGGCCTTCTTTATGCTTTGTCATATTCCTTTGCCTTGTCTTTATGCATGCTGTGACTCAGTGATAAGAAAAAATAGGTATATGTCAGGAATAGGATCTGAAGACTTGTTAGACCCTATAGGGGACCCTACTGAAGAGAAGAACTAGTAGAGAAAATAAAACAGAAAAGAGACTGAACACTTAGCTAGACACTCAACCTGAAACACTCTGTGCCACCACCTTAGGACTGCCCTAAGGCCACCCAGACCTCACTCTCAAGGACTGTAGCAGTAAGAGACTGCCACAGACTGGTCTCACCAGTCTGTGATCTCCAGCCTCTATAGTGGTTGTTCTTTTTTTTTGTAACTAATACAACTGGAAACAAGTCCAAACCACACTTACTAATCAACCACTTGCCTTGCAACTAAGTCCCAGTCCCAAGTACAAAACAGGGATCATGCCCCTTAGAAAAATAAAATAACATCCTCAACCACTCTTTACCATCCAATCTCCTACTAGGGAGTATGTGCTCCCTACATTAGGTGGTTTGGTAGTGCTCTGAATGTGTAAGAGGCTTTAATTAGCATTTTCAGTTCATTCCACAACTTTGTGAGGTCCCTGTTCCACCATCACTCCTGGTGGGGGTGTGGTCTGGTTTGGGGGACTGCTGATTCTACTGTGCATTGCAAAGCCTGGTCTATTTGGTGGGCCACCCTTTGGAACTCTTTGCCACTGGCTATGGTTGTTGGCAGACCTATTGCATCTAGTTCTATATTTAGCTTCTGGTTGAACCTGTCCCAGTCCACCTCTCTGTAGTTGAGGGGCAGCTTGGTTGCAGCTGTGAATGTAGAAAATGGCTGTAGGCAGCTACAGGCTATCAGTAAGTATGGAAATACTATGTAAATAGTAGACTTACCCTCAGTAGTGACTCAACTACTGAGGGAATAGTACCAAAATGTACTGTGAAGTATATGCTCTAAGTGCTCATGTAATCAATAGAAAAGCATACCAAAATAGATATCATACAGGGGTGATTCAATCTCCAACAGTGAATGGGGACATGTCAAGTCTGGTCAGGACAGGAAGACAGTCAGTATTTGGTCCCCTGTTTTCAGGGCTCATGTTGCACAAAACCAGATGCTCTGCTGTCAGTTCAGTACAGAAAACATTGTCTGGGCATGTCCAGTTGCCAGTGCTTGACAACTGTAGAGTGGGGATATCCTTGGGTAGGGCCTGAACCATCCCATAATCTGCTAACATGTCTGGGACCTTCTGTGTGGCTCCTAGTGCTGCTGTTGTGAAAAGGTAGTTGTTTTACTCTTCATCCCATAATGGGTGGTGCCTGTTGAAGTCACCAAGCCAAAGTACATGGTTGTCCTCTGTCAGTTATACTGTGGCCCCATTGTTGCTTAGGAACCATTCCAGGGTGCTGAGCATCCTGTCATGTGTGCAGTCATTGTATATGTTGATTACCATGCAGAGCCCAGCAGACATCAGTTGGGATAATGCATCTATAAGAGGTGTTTAACCTACAGTGACTGGCCCACTTTTTCAGGTGAGTGCAGTGAATCTGAACAATTCAGGTCAAGCTTGAGATTGATTTCTGTAAGAATTTTTGATGGTACTATGTTAATGCAGGTCAAGGCAGGTCAATCTGAGTCCCCCCAATAATCTGCAGTTGGAACCTTAGCCCCAGTGAAAGCCCATACTCAAATAGCCAATTGATCTGAGTTACATAACTCTAGACCTCAGGCTCAACCAGGCTAAATCAATCTAGGGCAATACAATGACTTGCTGTGGCAACCTGATGTTCAGTGAATAGGTAGGTGGGGTTTTTTTGAGGTCTGTCAATGAAACATGGTTGCCCTTGAGCCACTCTTTATGTGCAAGAGTACATACAGTAGGCCATGAACTTGTGGCCATGGTTATAAACTTCTTTATTACATAACAGATATGCCTTGGCTGAATAGAGCCAGGCCATAGCTGTCTTGTGGTTCCCATGATATTCAAATGGGGTTACAATCTTTAGTTTGGTAGGTTCTGTTGGAGCAGCAGCATCTCCCTTGGAAGATCCAAGGCCAAGGCCACCAGATCCAGATCCTGACATGACAAACATGTACAAAAGGGCCATAAGCAGCCTTAGTAGTGACTCAACCACTGATATACTGTATTAAATATACCTGTAGGCAGCTACAAGGTATCAGTAAGTAAAGAACTACTAATTAACAGTGAACTCATCCTCAGTAGTGACTCAACAACTGAGGGAACTGTGTGAAAATTGTAGTACTAAGTGCACACTAAGTGCTTATGTAATCAGTAAATAATCACATGTAAGTCTGTATCAAGCAGGGGTGATTTGATCTCCAACACGCCCCCTGAAGCTCCACTGTATGATAAGCAGAGGTGCAGAAAATATAACTCAAAAAGAATGTATACTCAATACTTCAATAAAACAAGTGCTTATTCTGCAAGTGTAACTTTGAGTCCATGTGGTTGTGTGAACATGCATGTGGCTGTGTTGACACATCACTGTGTTGTGGAAACTTCCCATTTTGGAATATGCATGGTGTGCATGCATCACTTCACCTTGCACTGTTGCCATCAGGCTGCTGCATCAAATAACAATGGATTTTTAATGTTTTCCAACTGTCCATGGGGTATCACTGCAGGCAAAGGCCCCCAGGACCCCTCAATCATCTGAGTTTCAAACTCTCTCCTGACAAAAAGTTTGACAGCAGACAAATGGGTAGCTTGTGCTACATCCAAACTTGTCAGTAAGGTAAATGCTGTAGATTGTCTATGTAGTCAAAACTGTGACAAGTTAGAAGTATCATGGATAATCCCCACTGGAAGACCTCAAACTCTTAAGCTGTTCACAAAATAGTGAGCTTTGTTTGACTGACTAGCATGACATTGGTTTGACTGTGACATGACTTTCCTAAATAAGGTATGAACTTCAAGCCACACTTGCAAAAGCTTAAACTTGTGTACCATTGCAAGGGTTTATTCACTTTTGGCCTGAGTAGTAGAATCTTACTCAAATGAAGGGATAATTGTGGTTGTTTGGTCATACAAACAAAGATACACATATCAACATTGTGTCTGAGTTCCAAAAAGTTCACATGCTTCTTTGTTCCCAACTTCTACCACCATGAGAGATCTATCTCTGCCACCCAAAGAAATACCATCCTGACTATGCTTGATGCTGATCACTCTACTTCCTCTATTGCCTCTAGTACTGGTCTGCATCTCTCTGCCATCTCTAGGCTTTGTTCCAAGGAGTATTCCACCCTGAAAAAGTCCACTGGAGGTCATCCATCCAAGCTTTCCCCTGCCAATTTCTGCCATGCCATCCATCTTATTTCCACTCACAAGGCAGATAATGCTGTCCTGGTGACCAAAACTCTCACCAATATCATCAACCAGCCCCTCCACCCAAATACTGTATGGCAGCACTTAAAGAAGACTGGTATAAAGGCTGTGGTCAAGCATAAATGACTTATCCTCTCTGCCAAGCATTGCAAGGCAAGACTTGATTTTGCCTATGCTCATAAGGATTGGACTCTGGAGGACTGGAAGAGGGTGGTATGGTCTGATGAGACTAAAATCAACCACCTGGGGTTAGATGGTCACAAATGGGTGTGGAAAAAGCCAGGGGAGAAGCTGAATGATAGGCTAGTGGAGGGCACACTGAAGTTTGGAGGAGGTTCTATCATAACACAGGGCTGTATGACTTGGGAGGGTGTGGAATATGCCACCAAGATTGATGGTAGGATGGATGGAGACCTTTATCTCCAAATTTTGAAGGATGAACTACAGGATTTCCTTCAGTATTATGGTCTTCATCCTCCTGATACCATCTTCCAGCAGAATAATGACCCCAAGCACACCTGCAAGCAGGTCAAGGAGTGGCTATAGGAGCAGGATTTTAGGACTATGGTATGGCCTGCATGGTCCCCTGAGCTCAACTCCATATTGGAGAATATGCCTGGGGTTACTTCAAGAGGAGACTTGCAGAGTATAAAACCCCCCCAAGGGAATACTAGAGTTGTAGGAGAGGACTCAGGTGGAGTGGAACAATATACCAGCTGAAGAGTGTCAGAAGTTGATTGAAAGCATGCCTAGGAGGGTTGAGGCAGTGCTTAAAGCAACAGGAGGCTATACCGAGTACTGATATCCCCCATATCCCCATCCATTACCAAAAGTGAAGAAACCCTTGCAATGATGTGCCACTGGACAGAATCACATGATAAAGTGACCCCTCAGTAACCAAGAGTCAGTAATATCATCAATCCCACTATGGCCAAGTGAGATTCCCATGCTCTCTGGTGCTACACTGCAGTTAGTGCAAAATAGTGAAACACCTGCAAGGGTTTTTTCACTCACTGTATGTGCCCTACAGTACATTGTTCTACCCTGTGTTGACATGAAAAAGTGAATATCTTTGAAATAACACATGAACACATCACACTTTCAGTATCATTCAGTAGGTCTCATTGAGTGTAGTGACCTCTCCAAAGAGCAAGTAACTTGATTGATGACTTGGCTGGTATGAACACAACTCAGAAAACAGCCCTTGTCTCTACTTTGAAGAAAAATGTCTGGGGGGTGAATGTGTCTAGGGGAGATAGTCTAGATGTGTTAGTGGCCAAGATATTGTGTAGACAATGTTGGGGGAGGAGAGGCACAAGTACAAGGTTTCAAGTCCATCCAACAGCTATTGAAGGAGATAGAAGGCAGCCAAGTTTTATTTTGGACTGAGGGAAAGTGACTGAAAATTTTAGGAGACTTTCCAAACATATCAAAATTTACACAGTCAATTCAACAATGACAACTACTTTTCTGGACAATTTTTTTGCAGGTGTTCATAGCCTTAAACATGGCTGTGGCTGTGCTGGATTTTGACAAATTAATGTAACCTTGGCATGATTATATGTAATCTGAGTCCAATTACTGCACATTGTGCTCCCCATTCCTCATGAAGCCCAACCTCTCTGATACTTATCTATCTGTGCTGTCTTTGCTTCAGGATGGCCAGTCTTCTGGTCAAATTTCTTCCAAACTTCATATTAGTCATTCTACTGCCCCAGAAATACATTCCAAGGCCCTTTCCCCCCTTCCCACCAATGCTGGAGGCCAGCATTCTAAGCTCACAGGTTATGATCATCACTGTGAGGCTCACTTAATCACCTCTGGGAAAGCAGATACTGCCACCAAGCTCAAGAAAGTCTCTGGGTTGGCTGTCAGCACCCAAACAATAAGGAATCACCTAGAGAAGCAGAACCTGACAGCTGTTGTCAAAGCCAAAAAGCCTCAGCTTCAACTTTGACATGTACAACAGTGCTATGCAATTGCCCAGAAGCACTGGACTGAAGAAGACAGGGAAAGGGTTGTTTGGCCTGATGAGACCAAAATCAACCACCTGGGGTCAGATTGGAGGCTTTTGGTGTGCAAGGAACTAGGGGCTTCCCTTACAAACTAACATATTCAAGGCACTGTCAACTTTGGTGGGGGTAGTTCAATGATTTGAGGGTGCTTGACCTGTATTGACCTCAACATGAGTCAAACTGACATTAAGCTTGACCTGGACAAGGCTTGTGGACTTCAGAGGAGTTGAATTGACTGTAATTGACTCAACCTAGCTGGTTGCAACTTCACATGGACTCAATTGAAGTCAGCTTAATTCAATTAACTGGCCTGACATCAGCTCAGATGGACCTAAGACACCATTCAATTGGAGTCAACCCAGTAAGTGACCTATGTATGGTGGGAACTTTACCTTCAACAAAGAATCCAGCCCTAATCTGAGTCAATTAACAAGTTGACTCAGGCTGACCAGCATTTGTCTTTGTTGATGCAGATTAACTGAAGGGTTCTAAATCAATCCAAACCAAAGTCACTAAAAGTCAATTTAAGTCAACTTGGGTACTAATGTAGTTCAAGTTGATGTAAGCAAATCCAACTCAACACCTAAGCTCAATTTAGTCAATATAGATTGACCCAGATAAATTGAGTTGACTCAGTTGAATGCTGGGTGAATCTCATGAGGTTGATCTAGATGAATTTGAGTCATCTATGTAGGTTTGTGAAGGTTTGGGCCAAATCCAATAGCTGGATCCAAGTCTGACTCAAACTTGACCCTTTCTTGTTTTTACCAAGCTATTGTTTGCATAATGGATACAAAGGCAAGTATTGTTGTGGTGTTGGCAGACAACTTGGATGAAACTCCACCAATCACAATGACCTACCTACAGCTTATTCAACAAATATTTTTTTGTGCAAATTATACTTTGAATAGCAGCCTTGATATTTCTGGATGTTTTCAAGAATGCCACTAACTGAAACAATAATACAGTGACTCAAAAAACCCTTTCAATATTTTGCCATTTTGCATTGATGGCGATGTGAAAAATCAAAAAAATTTCATAAAATCGTGAGAGTATTCATATAAATAGCCCTTGGTCCTGGCTTCAAAAGTGAAGTTCAATCAAGTTGTTTGACTTTGTTTTGGCTGAGATATCACCATTTTAATCAGGGAAACTCATTGAAAGGGTTTTTTCATCAATGAAATTGTATGCTATTCAGAACTCTGTATAGCCTCCCTTTGCCTTGATAGCTGCCTCTACCCTTCTAGGCATACTCTTGATTAACTCCTGACACACCTCTGGCCTTATCTTGTTCCATTCATCCTGTGTTCTCTCCCATAACTCCAATGTCCCTCTGGGTGGCTCCTCATACTCTGCTAGCCTTCTCTTGAGATGATTCCACAGATGTTCAATAGGGTTGAGGTCTGGAGATTGGGCAGGCCATGAGAGCACCTCATAGCCATGATCACTGAACCAGGTGGAAGCCTTCTTCAGGTATGTTTGGGGTCATTATCTTGCTGGAAGATAATGTCTTCAGTAGTCTTGCCATAATACTGAAGGGATTGCTGCAGTTCATCCTCCAAGATCTGCACATACAGATCACCATCAATCCTCCCATCAATCTTGCAGGAGTATCTCAAGGATCCACCCCCAAACTAGAGAGTCCCCTGCACTTGCCTATCATTCAGTCCCTCCCTACTCTTTTTCCACACTCATTTCTTCCCATCTGACCCTAGACAACTGATTTTGGTCTCATCTGACCAAACCACCCCTTTCCAGTCCTCAATAGTCCAATCCCTATGTCTCAGAGCAAAGTCCAACCTCTCCCTCCTGTGATGCTTGGTAAGGAGTGGGCTTTCCTTCTTCACCACAGCTTTTAACCCAGCTTTCTTCATCCCATTCCTAACTGCCTGAGCAGAGAGAGGCTCATCAATTATATCTCTGAGCTCTCTGGAGACTTGGACAGCATTTTCAGCCTTTCCAGATCCAACAAGATGAAGAGCATGTCAAATATTGCCATCAGAAATCTTTTTTGGGTGACCTCCAGGAGATTTTGTGAGGTAAGGGCAGTTTCTAGAGTGTAATCTGGAGATGGTGGCCATGGATATGCTGGTATGGGATGATATCTCATTGCCAGAGAGCCCAGAATCAAGGAGAGAGAGGATTTCACTGGTTCTGGCAGAAGAGAGACTTCTCATGGTGATAGTGGGGTGAAAAAAAGTATATTTTGAAGATTTTCAGTAGCCACATGACCTTCCTGCTGATGTAAGCAAAATAAGCTGCAAAAAATCCTGTCCAAATGCCATGTATATGCTGCAATTTCATTGGCAAAGAAACCCTTTCAATGAGTTTCCTTGATTAAAATTGCGATATCTCAGCCAAAACAAAGTCAAACAACTTTATTGAACTACCCTTTTGAAGCTAGGACAAAGGGCTATCTATATGAATACTTTCATGATTTTATGAAATTTTTCTGATTTTTCACATTGCCATCAATGCAAAATGGCAAAACATTGAAAGGGTTTTTTGAGTCACTGTATTAGTTCATGCTTGGCAACTGCAGAGCCATTAGTTGTTGTGCATGTATGTTGAAATCAGTTTCAAGGAGGCAAGAAGTAAATATCAAGGCTGATTCATATTCTTTCATTGACCTAGGCTGGCTGAAGATGTAGAACAATTGAAAAGTCTTGAATCAATCTGACTCAAAGTCAAGACCTAAATCAATCTGGATTGATCCAGTGTTGGTCAGAATGATCCAGATTAACTCATATTGACTTGGACTCAGATGGACATCAGGCTCCTTAGTCAATCTGCATCAATGTAGATCAATGCTGGTCCATTGATTCAATCTAGGACAACCCATGACCTGCTGCAGGAACCTTAGCTTCAGTGAAAAGTTCAGTATTCTGTCAGTCAATTAATCTTAGTTAACATGGGTAAGTACAATTGACAAAGGGTTCCAAATCAATCTGCATCAAAGTCAATCTGGGTTAATTTTTTAGTCAACTTGAGTTAATCTATGCTCTAGTCAGTTAATTCAAGTTTCCTGAGTTGATCTGTCATCTTGACTTATATAAGCAGAAAAGAGTGATTGATCATTTAGATCGACTTGGATGGACTTGATACCTCAATTTTGGTCAATTTAGGTCAGCCTGAGTCCACCTAAGTCAATTTAAGTTGACCTAGCTGCTAATGTACATAGATTGAAGCTAGTCAAATCCAAGTCAAATAATCTTGGTCAATCTGAGACATTCTAGATCAACCAAGTCAAACAATGTTGGCTGGTCAAATGGGGCACAGTGAGCAATCTTTGCACAGTTGAACCAAATTGACACTTATGGTCTTTGTGATGACTATCCATACTTGTCCCAGTGTAATGATTGATTTGATTATCCTCTTGACTCAAACCAAATCTGGTGACCTTTGGCTGGCTTGTATGACCACTAAATAGTTGAAGGAGAGTCAAGCTGGGTCCAACTAACTCAGTTGAATCAATTTAGCTCAGATAACCTCAGCTAACTTGAACTGTTTTTCACCTGCTTGACTTTTATGGACTTGAACTGCCTTTAATTGACTCAGTCCAGGACTTAACCAACCTCAAATCAAGGTAAAAATACAAGTTATTGTGAGCTATTGGCAGTCAATTTAACTCAGCTAATGTGTATGCAAGTCAGCTGGAGTCAATTGAATCCAATCTATGTGCCAAAAAATCACAGTTGGAACCAACCCAGGGCAAAGGACATTAATTGGGTTCAAATTCATATGCATGAGTCAAATACACCAAGCTGACCAATAACATCCTAACCTGGATTGAGTTAGTTAGCACTGATCTCCATGAGTACCTTAATTTGCTTCTGAATAGCTCAAATTGATCCTTGATTGAAGTGGATTGACCTAGAATGACTGTGCATTGGAAAAAAGACCAAAAATGTTAATTTAGTTCACTGGGGCTAAGATGGCTCACTGAGCCCCATTTGACCAGCCAACATTGTTTGACTTGGATTTGACTAACTTCAGTCTATGTACATTACCACCTAGGTCAACTTAAATTTCCTTAGGTGGACTCAGGCTGATCTAAATTGACTAAAATGGATGTATGTATCAAGTCTGTCCAAGTCAATCTAAATAATCACTCACTCTTTTCTGCTTATATAAGTCAAGAAGGCAGATCAACTCAGAAAACTTGAATTAACTGACTAGAGCCTAGATCAACTGAAGCTGACTAAAAATTTGACCCAGATTGACTCATGTAGATTGATTTGGAATCATTCATCAATATAAATCAATGCTTGTCAGGCTGAGTCAATTGGACTTACTCATGTTAACTCAGATCAATTGGCTATTGGAGCACTGAACTCTTCACTGAAGCTAGGGTTCCCACAGCAGCTCATTGGGTTGTCTGGGAATGAATCAAATTGACCAGCATTAATTTACACCAATGCAAATTGATTGAGGAGCCTGAGGTCCATCTGAAGTCAATGTCAATGTGAGTCAATGAGGGTCAACCTGGGACTGCTCAAGTTCAGGCAAGTCAATCTATGTCAAACTGGGTCAATATGAGTTAATCTGAATCAGTTCAAACCAACACTGAGATCAATCCAGGTTAATTTGGGTCTTGACTTTAAACTGGATTGATATGGCACTTTTCAATTGTTCTATATCCTAAGTCAATCTAGGTCAAATGAATTGATTTAGATCAACCTTGACATTTTCTTCTTGCTTCCTCGAAACTGATTCTAACATACTGTGCATGCTCAATAATGTCATATTTTTGCAGTTGCCAAGCACGAACAAGTATCATTGTTTCAGCAAGTGGCACTCATGTGTGATGAACCTCTGTTTGATGAAAATATTATAGGCCAACTTTTTTAAAAACCCTTCCATCCCCCAGGGTATACCAGCTAATTGTTCATCCATATTCAGGATGCTGGGTATCCACAGTGTAATTTGAACACAAAATATTTATTAATTGAACTGTGAATACACCATTGTGATTTAGTAGAGTGCCATCCAAGTTGCCTGCCAACATTATAACAATGCTTGCCCTTGCATCAATTATGCAGACAGTGGCTTGGATTAAAACAAAAAAGACAGGGTCAAGTTTCAGTTAGACATGGATCCAGCACCTGGATTTGGCCCAAGCCTGTGAAAACCTATGTAGATGACTCAATTCCATGTCAAGCCCACCAAATTAACTCAGATTCACTGGCATTCAACCAAGTGGACTCAATCTATCTGGGTCAATCTATATTGGCTAAACAACCTAGGGTTGAACTGGATTGACTTACATCAACTTAAGTTGACTTGAATACCATTGAACTACATTAGTACCTAGGTAGACTTAGGTTGACCTAGACTACATTGACTCATTAATATACAGTAGGTTGACTGAAATTAACCCAGATTGACCTTGACTCAGACTGATTTAGAAGCCTTTGGTCAATTTGTTAATTAACTCAGATGAGTGCTGGGTTCTTCACTGAAGCTCAGGTTCCTACAGTAGGTCACTTAATTGGTTGACTCCAATTGAATGAAGTGTCTTAGGTCCATCTGAGCTGACCTTGGGCAAGTATAATTGAATTAGGCTGAGTCAATTATGTAAGGTCAGTTTAGGTCCTCTGCAGTCAGTAAGCCTTGCTGAGGTCAAGTCTAATTTCAGCTTGACTTATGTTGAGGTCAATACAAGTTGATCTACTGTAATTCCTTTGAAGAAAAATGTGGGGGGCTGATGAATCTAGGGAGACAGTGCACCTGTCTGGTACTGTCTATAACATTGTCAAACCATCTAATATAGGGCCCACACATTCCATCCAATGTGGTCAGGACCAGTTCTCAATGGTCTTTGAGAGGTCCAAGGGTGTAGATAGCACAGATAGATAAAGCCTGAAGGTCAGAGTTCAGTGCACAACTCTGTACACTAATGCTTGCAGAGTCCCAAATGTCAGGTCTATCCAGAAGACTGGAGTTGAGTGTGTTGGAGTTTTCAGTGGTTCCACATTCTTTCTCTCTGCCTTAGTCATAACACAGCCTTATGTAATATCCTTCTGCCACTTAGGTTGAACATTCTTCCTTTGTTGTACCTCAGACTTATTGACTACAAGTCTGAGGTCATTTCTTTTATGGTTTCTTACCTTACTGAATGACTTGTAGTCTCCCTCTCACAGGTTATAGCACTACAATATCAAACTTGTTGACCAGAAGTCTGAGTCTCCCTCTGACAGGTAAAAACCTGAGTCCAACAGCCAATTTTTAAGAGGTTATGAGCCCTGAACTCTAACATACTCAGATTATATCTGAGCATGTGGTACCACTAGCTACAAGATGTCTTCAACATCTGCCTCCAAGGCTGGGCCCACTCTGCCTCCTATGAAGGCAGGGACAACCCAAAGTGCAAGCACATCAGCAGCTGCAGTGATAAGATCTCTCAGGGATCTACCAGGCTCTATGACATAGCAGCTCTCACAGATGATGGCTCAAACTGATCTATGTAGGTCAACTTGCATCCACTTATGTAAATTGACTACTGTGGACATATTGATGTTGGAGCTTGAATAGGTTGGGCCTGCAACCATTTAGTAGAGGTGAAGAAGTTTGATCCAAATTGATTTAGATTAACTTGGATTGATTTATAACCCTGCAGTTGATCTACATCAATAAAGTCAATGCTGGTAAGCCTGAATCAATCTGACTTATCAATTGCCTACCCAAGTACTGGGCTTGCACTGAGGCTAAGGTTCCTACAGTAGATTATCAGCTTGACTTAGCTTGGCTACCCCTGACCTACATTGATGTAGAACATTGCAGAGCCTTAAATCAAACTCAAGCTTGGCCTGAATCAACCAGGATTGATCTAAGGCATCACAGGGGGCAAAAACCAATGTTTAATAAACAAGACATTGGGAGAGCTGACATTATATATGTTTCAAAATACAAAGAGAGCATGGTAAGAACATTGTGTCAGATAATTAGTTCCTCAGTAACTCCAAGCTACTGAGGAAGGAAGAGAGAAAAGTTAGCCTACTGCATGTATGCTTTTTCACTTATGCAAGTGACACATCATCACAACTAACTACTACTGAGAGGCAGTTTATACTCCAGCACATTGAATCTTCTGGAACATATGTAATATCCATTGCTTTCATGTTCTTTCTTTGTTTGTGGCTCAAAGATTAGATAATGCCTCAAACAGTGGACTCAGCCAATTTCAGACCATCTGGGCCATATCTTGACAACCCCTCTATCAGTCCCTTTAAATCTGATATCACTGGGTTCCCTGATACCCTCTGGCTGCCTATACCATCTATTCACACACTGCTGTGTTTTCCCCTTGACATCCTTGACAACACTTCCAGTGTAATGGACTGTACTTTTTTCCCTACATTCATTTCCTAGTCTACCATATTCAAACACTGTCTGGTTAGGGTTAGCACAGGCACTCATTAGATGCTTTAGCTTAGTTAGCATAGTCACCTTCACTCAGCATGGTCCACTGTGGCCAATAGCATTTATCTCTCTTTGTTTGGATTGTTCTACAATGTTCATTGGTACAAAGACTCTAGTTAGTATAAATACTGGGCTCTCTTGTCATAGACACTCCAATCAAGTTCATTTTCATGCCTTGTATCCAAAACTCTTTTTCTTGACTCTACTCTCTATCAGCTTGAGGAGTGACCAAGTTGCAATGTTTGTTGTCAGTGCCACATCCAGCATGTCCCCAGAACAGACCCCTTGCATTGTGCCTTTCTCCGAAATTAACTACTCTACCTGGAGCAAAGATATGAATGCCCAACTTCACTCCAAAGCCCTTTGGGGACTTGTGGATTATACAGAGACTTACCCCACTGCTGCTGGTGATGAACAAGAGAAATGGGACATCAAAGCAATCAAAGCAGCAGGTGAAATCATGCTAACCTTTGAAGCTGACTGGAGAGTCCAGTGGACATCAGGACTGTCCAAGATAATCTGTTCAGTGCATGGAAAGTCCTGGTGACCCTTTGTATCCAAAAAAGGTCTGGAGCTTGATCTGTTGACTATGATGACTTCTTCAGCATCAGGCAGTGAGACAAGTAGTCCCTGAGCTCCCTGATGGATGGGATTAAGCTAGCCATACTCCAGTTCACACTCACTTCCTTGGATGACAAACTCATTTATGAGGGGATGAGGTGACATGTGCATACTGCTGGTAGAATACAAACCATGGCCATACAGACATATTGATCATTTAAGGAGATGGGTGCAAACTGTAAGGAACCTGGTTGCTGGATTATAAGCATGAAAAGTTCAATCCTAGCTGTCAGGGCAGTGCACTAGTGACTTGGCCTCTTTCTTGCTGATGGTGTGAATCCCATCTTAGGCAACAGATCCTGTACCAAGCTTGGGCCCAACTGACTTGTAAAAGAATTTAGCTGAGATGAAGTGGCCTCCAGTAACTCACAACAACCTGGATGGATAGCCTGGGTTGAGGTCAGTTCAACTGAGCTGAAGTTGCTACTAGTCAGGCCAAGTCAATTCTTGAGGCCAATCTCACACATTGCCAAACAACTTGAACCAACTTGAGGAAAGGTAATTGGATGAAAATTCATAGGGGTTAAATATGCCAAGCCAACCAGTGACATTTTAACCTGTATTGAGTCAGTTAGCACTGATCAACTGCTCTTCATGGCATAATCTAATTAAAAAAAAAAAAAACAATTGAACTGTGGGGTATGACATTGCTATTTGGTAGGTTTGATCCTATCCAAACTTTTTGTCTGTCTGCTAAGACCACAGTGATATTTTCTCTTGCATCAGTCTTGCTGACTGAGAGAGTGGCTTGATGCAAAAAGGGCAGCATCAAGTTTGAATAGGACTTAGACCAGTTATTGGATTGGGCCCCTACATTCCCTTGACCTATATAGATGACACAAATTGACCTGCTTTTGATTCAGTTGAGATTGATCTGGGTCAATCTAGATCAACTCAGAACACATTAACTCAAATTAATCTAGGTTGACTTAAAATTGACTCACACTAAGCTAGACTGACCAGAATTGTTGCTCTATCCAATCTATCCAAATCAGTTAATCTCTGTATTCTGGTTATATGTGTCTGGTTGGCCAATCAATGCATGAAATTTAAATGCCTGGGTTGACTTACAGAAATTGACCCAGATTAAATTTGACTTTGACTTGGATTGATTGAGGACACTGCAGTACAGCAGTTTTCAAAAGTCTGTGGAAAATCAAAAAACCAAAACTTGCTCCATGGGGACTTCTGGGAAGGACCCCAAAAGTGGCCCTAGACAAAATATGCATAGCACAGTTGATTAAGAAATGGGTAGTAGTGTCCACACATTGACCACCAAAGTGTAGGGTATTATAGGAGATGTGTAGTAATGGCTACATCTTTTCACTACCAACTACTACCATGTATTGTACACTATTAGGCATTCCCTAATCAATTTTCACATTGTTTGACTACCAATGTGTACACTTGATTGGCAAATCATGTATAGCATGGAAATGAATAAGAGATGGGGCATGAACCAACACTCTCTGAACTGGCACAACAACAGAAATAACTCAGAGATGAGTGTTGCACATGTCACATCCCCAAGTGTCACCCAATAGGCACTGTTGAGTAGAGCCAGGTCCAAAAAAATCAAAAGATCCAATGGGAAAATGGAGACACATGGCAAACAGGGGAGGATGATGGCACATCATTTGAGTGACTCCAGGACACTTGGTTAGCAAATGCATAGTAGGCCAAATTTCTCACCACCAAACATAACCCCCAGCTCCTCAATCAATCCACATCAATGTAAATCAATCCTGGTCAATCTGATTCAATCTAGGACAACCCAATGACCTGATATCTGAACCTTAGCTTCAGTGGAGAGTCCAGTACTCCCACAGTCAATTGATCTGAGTTAACATGGGTAAGTTCAATTGATCAGACTGACTAACCTTGATTCATATTGTTGAAGGGTTCCAAATCAATCTGCATCAAAGTCAATCTGGGTCAAATTTTTTTGTCAACCCCAGTTGATCTGGGCTCTAGTCAGTCACTTTGACTCATATAAGCAGAATGGAGTGAACAATTATTTAGATTAACTTGAATGGACTTGACAGGTCAATTTAGGTTGACTTAGGTCAGTCTGAGTCCACCTAAGTCAATTTAATTCAACCTAAGTGCTAATGTGCAACGCTAATCAACTCCAAGTCAATAATAATCTTGGTCAATCTGAGTCATTCTAGATCAACCTACCAATTTGAGGTTTGATCAACCAAGTCAACTGATACTGGCTGGTCAAATGTGGCTCAGTGAGTGATCTTAGCACAATTGAACCAAACTGACATCTTTGGTTTTAGTGATGACTATCCATACTTGTCCAAAGGTAATGATTGATTTGATTCTCCTCTTGACTTAAACTGAGTTCAGTGGCCTTTGACGAGCTTGAATCACCATTACATACATAGCTGAGTCAGTCTAATTCAACTCAGTTAGTTTGAGTAAGCTGGGTCTGACCAACTCAGTTGAATCAATTTAGCTACTGACTTTAATTCACTCCATCCAGGGGTGAACTGACCTCAACCTAACATTAAAATAGAGGTTATTGTGAGTTACTAGCAGTCAATTTAACTCAGCTGATGTGTATGCATGCCAGCCAGAGTCAATTGAAGCCAATCTACCTCAGAACCAAACAATTACAATTTGTACCAACTTGAGGCAAGGGAGATTAATTGGGGTCAAATTCATATAATTCAAGTACACCATGCTAACCAATGACATTATAACATGGATTGAGTCAGTTAGCACTGATCTACATTAGCACATTGATTTGGCCCTGGATTAACTCAAATTGATCCTTTGTTGATGTGGATTAGCCTGGATTGGCTTAAATTGACCCCTATATTGACTAGGATTGATTTACATTCCTCAGTTAATCTGTACCATCCAATTTGGGAAGGGATTGTCTGCAGCAGTCTCAAGTTGAGAGACCTCCAACATGGGGCAGACAAAGTGCATACTGCAACTTTGAGGTGACTGAATGCATACCAGGGGTTGAGCTTGAATTAGTATCCTGCAGATGTCTTCATTGCCCCTGCAGCACCTGTAGGAAGATGTTCCTGGGTAACCATAGGATGGAGGTTATGTAGGTTCAGGAATCACTCCACATCAACAGGACCCTCCCCAATGTCATATGCAATAATGTGACCAAGTGTGATGGAAGGGATAATTGGGTAGCACACTGTATGCCCATCCTCATCAAAGAACATCAACATGCTCAGATCCAGGGCTTCTTCCACAATCTTGATCATATACAGTACTTGTGAAATGCAAGGGCAGAGACACTCTTGCAAGTTATGCCTAGTCACTGCATGGCATGAGCAAGGGTTGGAATGGAGGCATGAATGTTGCTTTTCAGTTTCACACTGCAAGCATTTTACAATCTTTCAGCAAAAAACATACTGGAAAAATAGAGGGAAGAGATACTCTTATATATTGGATGATTTATCAGAAAAAATGCAACATCTCCTTTGTCTTCTCCATGCCAAAACATAAAATAATGGTAATGTCAATTAGCTTCTAGTCTAATTGGCATTAGCTTCAATTCATGGAAAATGAAAAATCATTGTTGCATTTTTTTTTCTGAACATCCAAAATAGAAGATTATCTCTTCCTTCCATTTTTTCAGTATGTCTTCTGAAGAATCATTGAGAAATGCCCAGTACCAGATCCTCCTCCCATTCATCAAGGTAAATTGAAGGACAATGATGCATGATCACAGAGAGTGAAAACAGATCATGAGAACTAAGGATACAAGGACAGCCCACCAGGTATGAGTAGGTGCAAGGGTTGGAGATGTTGCTATATTTTCAATAATGGTTGAGAACTCTACACATAAACCATGGTTTTCTTGATAGTTGGCAATGACAGATGTGCTTGACAAATAGCCCTCATGATAGAGGGCTGGGATTTGAGCTTTCAGCTCATCTGATGTCCCTCATTGTGGCATAACAGAATGGGCAGTTGATTACTCATGGGAATGGACCTATGCTGATCTGGCAGGTCAAGAAGCAACTGCTGAAAGTGCTGCACAGACTCCTGGATGATGAATACATCACATTGGACAAGTGTATGAAGGAAGTGAAGGATGTGAACACATCGAAGCTAAAACAGGAAAGAGAGGAGATAGAGAAATGCAGGTAGCATGATGAGGAATGTGATCAAAAACTCCTGTAGAGAATAGAAGCTGCAAAAAAAGCAATGACAGCAGACTGAACAGCACCGCTACAACACCTGACCATAGGACAAGTACCTGGATCATGACTGACACTGGAGTGAGCTCCACACCCTGGAAACCATTCAACCATGCAGTTCACACTACAGCAAGGACCTAGATGTGCCATAGTGTACACACCATGGACAGACAACCAGAAAGAAATGGTGAGTTAACTCAGATAAATCAAATTGATTTATGCTTACTAGCATTGATCCACACTGATGCAGAGTAATTGCAGGGTTCTAAATTAATCCAATTTAGTCTGAATAACCACTCCTCAGTTGGTATATGTAGAAAAGGGCCATAAGCAGCCTCAGTAGTGACTTAACTAGTTCAATGTACCCGTAGGCAGCTACAAGTGTATCAGTAAGTAGTCTAATATGAATTGTGTATGGACTTACCCTCAGTAGTGACTCAACTACTGAGGGAACAGTATGAAAAACATACTATTAAGTGTGCTCTAAGTGCTTATGTAAGCATAAAAAACTCACACCAAAGTCCAGTATCACCTGGGGGTGATTCAATTGTCCCACTCCACTTGAGTCCTCTCCCACAACTCCAGTATGCTCTTGGGGGTTGTGCATATTCCACAAGCCTCCTCTTGAGGTAAACCAGGCACATTTTGGGGGGTTAAGGTCAGGGGACTGTGCAGGCCATACCATAGTCCTTAAATCCTGCTCCTCTAGCCATTCTGTGACCTGCTCGCAGGCATGCCTGGGGCCATAGTCCTGCTGGAAGTCAATGCCAGGAGGATGGATGGAGACCATAGTACTCAAGGGAATCTTGAAGTTCATCCTTCAAAATTTGGAGGTTTAGGTCACTCCATCCTACCATCAATGTTGGTGGCATACCCAACACCCCCCCCCCCCCCCCCAAAGTCATATACCCCCATGTCATGAGAGAACCTCCTCCAAACTTTAGTGTCCCCTCTACTAGCCTATCACTGAACTTCTCCCCCAGCTTTTTCCACACCCACTTGCACTCATCTGACTGCTGGTGATTGTAGAGAGAGATGAAGGCCAGTGCTGGAGGCAATAGAGGAAGCAGAATGACCAGAATCAAGCATAGTCAGGATAGTATTCCTTTGGGTGGTGCCATGGTCATGCCTTGCCTCTGCTTTTCCCATGCTCCTGCACCACCCCTGACACCTCCACTCATCACTCCAACACCCCCTGAGCCATTTCTGCCTAGGTCCAATGCTTACTAAGCACATGGACCTCTGCTGCAGCATCCAAGCATCCTCCACTGCTAGCCATCATTGGGTCTTGCATGTGACTACCCTCAGTCCATATTGGGTCAACCTCTATAGGTCATGTGACCTTGTCATCATCATTTAGGGGGCATCATCCTTTTGGGATCACTGGGTTGGGAAGGTATGCTATGGTTCCTGTACTGCATGGCACACTGCAGGGTCATTCCTGCTTTTAGGCTTTCAGGCTAACTCCTGATTGGCTGTTTGGTGGGTGCTCTGAAGCACCTCTGTTCTTTGTTTTCCTTTTATATACTTTGTCTTTATCCTGACCTTAACCTCCACTGTCCATACTTACACTCTGACCAAAGTTTTCTGATATTCCTGTTCCTTGAAGTTTTGCTCACCTCCATATGTCAATTCTGATGTCCCATTACTGTACTGCCCCAGTGCTACCATACCATATAACTACTTGTACACTACACTGACATCTCCTCAGTACAAATATCAGCATAGGTTCCCCTCTCTAAGCTTCCATCTCTCATCTCTACAGTGCCTCAAACAAGTGTCCCAATGATGTTGGGTCATTCTGGAAAGATCTTGCATTGGTGAGGGGACCACTAAGAATGAGGTCATGGCTTTCAGGGAGTTTGAACATACTAGGTCTTGGCTTCACAATGCCACCTAATTCATTTGATCTGGTTATCATGAGGGTAAGATATGATGATTTTAAAATGGAAGCTCATTGGGACAATCTTTTGAGCATGCATCCAATCTACATAAGCCCTTGTTGAATGTTCATCATGTCAAGATGCCTGCCTTCTTTTCAGGACCAAGCCAGGTGGTCTTGACTGTCTTCATGTGCTTGTGCAAGGCATCTGTGGTGGCAAATCCAACCTCCTTGGGGCACTTGTGGTGTGAGCAATAACCTAAGTCTCCTAGTGGAAGGAAAGGTGATCAGTTTGACCCAGGAGGCTGGAGATGCTTGGTGAGTGACCAAGAAGGTGTGGAAAGGAGGGAAAAATGCACCTTTGAAGCCGAATGAAGGGTGAGGTAACATCTCAGGAGCACCTGAGGGTGGGGAAATGACTTCCTGAGCCTTCTTTGTCTGTTATTCCACCTATCTGCTTCTGTGGTAGCTCATCTGTTATTATTCTAAGTATGTACATCATACTTGAGGTGTGTACATGGGCTTACAAAAGCCACAATGCATACATACACAACTCATAAAAACTAATTAAAAGCTAAAGTAAAGAATAATATAAGTTCTGAAGGCAAAAACAATGAGATGAAAAATCATCCTACCAGGGAGACTGATCTCCCTACAGTGGGTCACTTACATAAGCCACTGCTCATGCACCTGCTAAGTAAAAAAAACACTAGGTACAATGTAGTAGATGCTACTAGCTATTTCCTAATGAATTTTCACATTTTTCACTACTGAACAAAGTGTACACTTGATTAGTGAGCAGGGGTGCCCCACATCCTGTGCCTTCCCCATATTGTGGCTGTGTCATACCTTAGTTGCCACTTCCTCTCACTCCGCTTTTTGATTATGTAAGCAAAAAGTGGTTTCTTGGCTTTATTTCTGCCTCACTGCAATTCCTCCTTGCATTGTAACATGTTCTAATGTACAGGTAGAATACCTCAAAATGCATATCTCGAAACTAGCACATCATCATTGGAAGAGTGCAATAAATATGGTTTTCATGATTTTGTATTATGCATTATGAGGTAGTCTACTGTATCTGAATATGTCTGGGGCATTGTACCCCTTAGATAGATACACAATTCTGATCCAAATTAGGCCATTAAATGGGCATCTGAATATATAGGGGTAAAATGCAAAATCTGTTGCCAATTCTACAGCTTTTGATGTATCACCATGAACATTTTGGTCCAGGCCCCACTCATATATTTCTATAATCTATCAAAATTGCAAATCTCCATGGGCACCCCTCCTTGATGTATGATCAGTTCTCCCCCTCCCCCTGCAAACTTATATCATGCTGCTTGGTATGACTTCTGATGGCCTGGAACCATGGGGGGTGCATGATACAATGTCTCAGTAAAATATTTTGGGTGGTTTGGATGACAGATAAAATGCAGGTCTGCTTTTTATCCATTTTGTTCAGATGGGTACCACACATTATCCACATTAATAACATATCTTTGAATTTTTTGCATGGGTGCCTGCTATATATGCCTACCCATGTACAACATTTCAACTTCATCCAGCAAGTATTGAAGGTGCTGGCATGCAGCCAAGTATTTCAGACTGTGGGAAAGTGGCCAAAGAGTTTAGGAGACTCTCATAACATATCAAAAAACTGTCAGAACACACCTGTTATCCATAGAAGGCTGGCATGAAGGCTGAGGTAGAGCAAAGTGCTCTGCTGCAATCCAAGCATCATATGAGAGCTGGCCAGACTGCACCCCAAATTGCCTTTCAAATGACTGCAAAGGTGCCACTGGCTGATAAGTGGTCACAGGAGATATCTAGGGTCAGATGGAAGGAAATTATCTTTACCCTGCCTCCTCAGTAGCCTATCTCTCCCCATACCTCTGGAGTCCAAAGAAGGGTTTTGTTTTACTCTGGTCTTCATGGCAGGTCTCCAAGGATATCCCCTCCAAACCAATGCATTTTTATCCTTGGAGAGCTGCCATGAAGACCAGGGTAAAAAAAACCCTTCTTTGGACTCCAGAGGTATGGGGAGGGATAGGCTACTGAGGCAGGGTGAAGATAATTTCCTTCCATCTGACCCTAGATATCTCCTGTGACCACTCATCAGCCAGTGGCACCTTTGCAGTCATTTGAAAGGCAATTTGGGGTGCAGTCTGGCCAGCTCTCATATGATGCTTGGATTGCAGCAGAGCACTTTGCTCTACCTCAGCCTTCATGCCAGCCTTCTGTGGATAACATTGCATAGGTTGGGAGGGGATCAGTCTAATCTTTGTTTCCTGAAGTATTAGAGTGATGTCCTTGACATCTTCAGCTTTCCCAGTACTAAGTAGTGACAATGCACCCCAGGCATATGTAGGGTAAACAGCATTTGCTTGACTTTCAGCAGAATTTTGAAGAGTCCCATGGTCATTGGGGTATATTATATGGATGACACTGTGGTATGCACTGTTATTTAATGAGATTCCATGAGAGACTGACCCTGAGGAGTGAGAAAGATGATCCTTTGAGTTGTGGCAAAGGACTGAGGCTTGGTGGTCTAAATTTGATGTTTGGCATTGTTAGCATGCTTATGAACCAATTGTCAACTCATGTGGTACAGTTAGGCTTTGTTGGTATGACCAAATAAAGAGTAGGAGGGCATAGTGAATCCCATAACCATACAGTGAGTGAAAAAACGTGTGCAATGTTTGGCTGTTTTGTACTAAGTCCGGTGTAGCGCCATGAGGCGTGGGAATCCTGCTTAGCCTTGGTGAGGTGGGTGGTAGTACTCGCTCTTGGCTACAAAATGGTCCCAGGGTCACGTGATTTGGTGCAGTAGTCATTGAGATATGTCCATTATAAAACAGCTACACCATTGCACACGTTTATTCACTTTTGAAAAGTGAGGGGTATTTGGGGAATATCAGTACTTGGTATAGCCTCCTTTTGCTTTAATCACTGCCTCCACCCTCCTAGGCATGCTTTCAATCAACTTCTGACACTCTTCAGCTGGTATATTGTTCCACTCCACCTGAGTCCTCTCCCACAACTCCAGTATTCCCTTGGGAGGATGCTCATACTCTGCAAGCCTCCTCTTGAGGTAACCCCAGGCATGTTCTATGGGGTTGAGGTCAGGGGACTGTGCAGGCCATACCATAGTCCTAAAATCCTGCTCCTCTAGCCACTCCTTGACCTGTTTGCAGGTGTGCTTGGGGTCATTGTCCTGCTGGAAGATGATGTCAGGAGGATGGAGACCATAATACTCAAGGGAATCTTGTAGTTCATCCTTCAAAATTTGGAGGTAGAGGTCTCCGTCCATCCTACCATCAATCTTGGTGCCATACCCAACACCCTCCCAGGTCATACAGCCCCACATCATGAGAGACCCTCCTCCAAACTTCAGTGTCCCCTCTACTAGCCTATCATTCAGCTTCTCCCCTGGCTTTTTCCATGCCCATTTGTGCCCATCTGACCCCAGGCGATTAATTTTAGTCTCATCAGACCATACCACCCTCTTCCAGTCCTCCAAAGTCCAATCTTTATGGGCATAGGCAAAGTCCAACCTTGCCTTGCGATGCTTGGCAGAGAGGATAGGTCGTTTTCGCTTTACCACAGCCTTCATACCAGTCTTCTTCAGGTGCTGGCAAACAGTATTTGGGTGGAGGGGCTGGTTGATGACATTGGTGAGAGTTTTGGTCACCTGCACAGCATTGTCTGCCTTCTGAGTTGAGATGAGGTGGATGGCATGGCGGACATTAGCAGGGGAAAGCTTGGATGGACGACCTCCAGTGGACTTCTGCAGGCTGGAACACTCCTTGGAACGAAGTCTAGAGATGGTAGAGCGATGTAGGCCAGTACTGGAGGCAATAGAGGAAGGAGAATGACCAGAATCAAGCATAGTGAGGATAGTATTCCTTTGGGTGGAGGAGATGGATCTCATGGTGGTAAAGGTTGGAAATAAAGAAGCGTGTGAACTTGTTCAAACTCAGACACAATGTTTATATGTGTATCTTTGTTTGTAGGACCAAACAACCACAATTATCTCTTCATTTGACTCAGATTTTACTTCCAGCCCAAAAGTGAATAAACGTGTGCAATGGTGTAGCTGTTTTATAATGGACATATCTCAATGACTACTGCACCAAATCACATGACCCTGGGACCATTTTGTAGCCAAGAGCGAGTACTACCACCCACCTCACCAAGGCTAAGCATGATTCCCACGCCTCATGGCGCTACACTGGACTTAGTACAAAACAGCCAAACATTGCACATGTTTTTTCACTCACTGTACATAAGCAGGCTGGTGGACAGTCTTTGGTTCAAGCAACCAACACCACTATTTCACCAATGGAAATCACCACCAATTGTCCTCCTCCCCCTCAGGTAAGCTGGCACCACTCATCAACAAATTGTGCAGCCTCAGTAGCAGGTAGTGTGTAGTCTGTATCTGGTGGTTGGTAGCTGGTAGGCTGTCCTTCACTTTGTCTGTCATCACTGGTCACCCCTGCACAACTTGTCAACAGATTGTACTGGCCCACTGAAGAGGTGTATCTGGTGGCTGTGTTGGCACATCCATATGAGAGCATTGTCAAGTTCAGGCCTACTCTGATGATCTCCAATACTCATAGAGGCCAGGGGACATGTATGAAGGTAAGCCAACATTGGCTGACAACTGGCCAACAAAGACCAATGGAGAGCAATGCTGGCGAAAGAGTGGCAAAGAGGCCAAGAGTCACAATGGAGGATTGAGAGAGGGCATCAGGTTCAGCTCATGTGCCACCCCCTTCTATGAGCCCAGCCCTCAGATTTCAGAGACAGAGGGGAGTCTGACAGAAGACAATGCAGCTGGTTGAAAGACTGCAGAGGAGGTAGACTAAGTTGATATTCATACTGAAGAACCACTGCTGAGCACAGCAGGCTTGTATACAGTGTTGGAATGTGAATCCACACTCTAGGCTAGTCAGGGATGGCCAGGTGGCCTAGTGGTAAGGCACCCTGGCACTAGTGGGAGGACCCAGGTTCAATCCCTGGTCTGGCCAGTATTTTCAGTCTGAAATACAGTGGGTGCACCCTCTAGGTGGTGCAGTATGGGGACATTGGAACTAACATATGGAGTACAACAGTAAATTTCCAAGGAACAGAAGTGTCAGAAAATCTCAGTCAGTATAAGCATAGACAATGGATGTCAAGTTCAGGCCTACTCCAACAATCCCCAACACTCACAGAGGCTGTGGGAGGTGTACAAAGGCAGACCAACATGGGCTGATGCTTGGCCAATGAGGGCCAACAGAGAGTGACACTAGCAAAAGGGTGGCTGATGGTCACAACAGAAGTTCAGGAGAGGGTGTCAGGTTCAGCTCATGTGCTGCCCCCTTGTATGAGCCCAGCCCTCAGATTTCAAATAGAGAGAGAAGTCAGGGGGAGCCCAACAGAAGACAGAGGAGGCCAGTCAAAGACCACAGAGAAGGGAGAACTAAATTGATATTCATACTGAGGAACCACTGCTGAGCACAGCAGGCTTACAGTGACTCCAAAAACCCATTCCATGTTTGACCTCACAGCAGTGTTTGAAGTATACCACCAGACACATGAAAAATCACACTAGGCTTTGGTGGAGTCATAAATAGTACATACTCTTGGCTACAAGATTGCCCTATAGGTCATGTGATTTCATTCACACAGTCCTGAGATATGGGCATTTTAAAACAGCAAGTCCATGGAAAGGGTTTTTTCACTTTTGAATTTACAAGGGTATTAGGGTATTATCAGTACTTGGTATAGCCACCTTTTGCTCTAATCACTGCCTCAACCCTTCTAGGCATACTCTCAATCAGTTTCTGACACTCCTCCACTGGTATCCCCTCCCACTCCACCTGAACTCTCTCCCATAGCTCATGAATCCCACTAGGGGGGTTTTCATGGCTTGCAAGCCTCCTTTTCAGGCAACCCCAGAGATGTTCAATGGGGTTAAGGTCAGGAGACTGTGCAGGCCATACCATGGTCCCAAAATCCTGCTCTTCTAGCCAATCTCTAACCTTTTTGCAAGTATGCTTGGGATCATTGTCTTGCTGAAAGATTGTTTCAGATAGATTGAGACCATAATACTCCAATGTTTGTTGAAGCTCATCCTTCAAAATCTGAAGGTAAAGGTCCCCATCCATCCTACCATCAATCTTTGCAGCATAGCCAACTCCTTCCCAAGTCATACAACCCCACATCATCAAGGAACCCCCTCCAAACTTGAGAGTTCCCTGTACCAGCCTATCACTGAGCCCCTCACCTGCCTTTTTCCAAGCCCACTTGCATCCATCTGACCCCAGGTGATTGATTTTGGTCTCATCAGACCATACAACCCTCTTCCAGTCCTCTATAGTCCAGTCCTTGTGGGTATAGGCAAAATCCAAGTGGGCCTTGTGATGTTTAGCAGAAAGAATAGGGCATTTGGTCTTGACTACAGCCTTCATACCAGACTTCTTCAAGTGAAGATGGACAGTATTGGAAGAGAGAGGCTGGTTAATGATATTGGAAAGGGATTTGGTGACTTGAACTGCATTTTCAGCCTTGCCAGAAGTGATAAGGTGCTGAGCATGGTGAACATTGGCAGGAGAAAGTTTGGAAGGATGCCCTCCAATGGCCTTAGGAAGTGTGGAACACCTCTTAGAATAAAGTTTGGATACAGCAGAGGGGCTAACACCAATTTTCTTGGCAATAGCTTCACCAGAATGGCCAGAATCCAGCAAGGAGAGAATGGTGTTTTGTTGGGTAAGAGAGAGGGATCTGACCATAATGGTGGTTGAAAGCAATGAAGGGTGTGAACTTTTTTAAACTCAGACATATTGTTTAAATGTGTGTCTTTGTTTGTATCAACAAACAATAGCAATTATAGCATGTTTTCCATGAGATCCTAGGTACCAATTCAAAAGTGAAAAAACCCTTTCCATGGACTTGCTGTTTCAAAATGCCCATATCTCAGGACTGTGTGAACGAAATCACATGACCTATAGGGCAATCTTGTAGCCAAGAGTATGTACTATTTATGACTCCACCAAAGCCTAGTGTGATTTTTCATGTGTCTGGTGGTATACTTCAAACACTGCTATGAGGTCAAACATGGAAAGGGTTTTTGGAGTCACTGTATATACACTGAGTGCACCATCAAGGTGGTACAGTATTGGAGCATCAGAACTGACATATGGGGTACAGTAAATTTTCAAGGGGTAAAAAGTGTCAGAAAAACTTCAGTTGGGGAATGGTACATATGATGGAAGTGAACTATGGGACAAAGAAGAAATATCTAAAAGGAATGGTATGGATGGAATGCCTTCAGAGCACTCACTGATAGCCAATCAGAAGACAGGCCAAAAGCCTAAATGAGGAGCAACCCTGCACCAAGCCATGCAGTGCAGTAGCTGTGCCATGCCTAGACCAGCTCATTGTCCCAAAAGGAAGGTGACCCCTAAACAGAGGGAGGGTGTCACCTGACCAAGAGGCACCAGTCCCATGGTGGTCCTGACAGAGACTGACAGGGTCCAACAGCAGGTTGGGCAGGAGCACATCATACAGGTGCTAGAGCAAGTGGACAGTTGTGGAGCAGAAGAGGGCTGATAACCCAGAGAGGGCTAGAATGAAGGCATGGGCATGACAATGGAGGTGAGGAATGGGATAAAGAAAAAGTATCTATGTAAAAGGAATAGTACAGAATGGGGAGTCTTCAGAGTGCTTGCTGACAACCAATCAGATGATAGGCTGAGAGCCTAAACAGGAAGTGACCCTGCACTGTACCATGCAGTGCAGCAGCTCCACTGTTCCTACACCAGACTGTTGACCCAAAAGGAAGGTGACCCCTAAGTCAAGGGAGGACATCACCCAACTGAGACACTAGTCACTTGGCAGTGCCAACAGAGGCTGACAGGGTCTGACAGAGGACTGGGCAGGAATGCACTATATGGGTGCTGGAGTGAGTGGATGGTTGTGGAGCAGAGGGGAGAGGGACTGGTTATACAGGGAGAGGTGCTGGTAGGTTGGTGACAACATGGGAAGGGCTAGAATGGGGGCATGGACATAACACTGCAAGCATTTCACAATGTTTTCTCAGAAAATATGCTGAAAAAAAACAGGGGAGAGATACTCTTTAATTTTAGGTGTCTGGAATGAAACAATGCAGAAAAAATGTTTTACTTTCTTCCAGAAAACACAAAATGATGCTAATGACCATTAGAGCAGAAGTGAGTGGTTATTACCATCAATCAGTGTTTTTGCACAGAGAAGGTAATGTTATACTTGCATTCTTCCTGACACATTATCCAAAATAAAAGAGTATCTCTTCCCTCTATGTTTTCAGCATGTTCTCTGAAGAAAAATTGTGAAATGCTTGCAGTGTAACAGTATCCCCCCCTTAGGGCCTGAACCCCTAAAGGCCATAAGGCAGTGTGGCCAGATTAACATGAGGTTTGATTTTGTAATTGGCTGCAGGCCATGAGGCAAGGACTGATTGCTGCAGCAGGGTTGTGTCAGAGACTGAATGTTCCACATAAGGCATGACCTTTGACCACTGAAAGCCCTTCTCCCATCTCTTCCTTGCTTTTCATCATGTCCCAGCAACCAAGCTCAAGCTGACAAAACACCAACACACCAACCTGGATTGGGGTGCAGGTCCCTGATGTGGACCTGAGGGAGCAGAAGAAGTGAGACACAAACTCAGGGCCTTGGTCAGAGGTGACATGAGCAGGTACTTTGTGCTTGGAGAAGACATGGGCAAGGAAGAGTTTGGCAAGGTTGGCAGAGGTGATGGAGTCATGTGTTGGGATGAACACTGCTTGCTTGGACAGTTGGTCCATGATGATGAGGATGGTGGAGTAGCCATTGGAGGTGGGAAGGTGCTCAATAAAGTCCATCAAGATGGAGTCCCATGGCCTCTCAGGGACAGGGAGTTGCTTCAGGAGGCTATATGGGTGGTGATGCTGCACCTTGCTGTGGCCACAGGCAGTATGAGAACTGAAGTACTCAGAGGCAGAGGTCATCAATGTTGGGGACAAAGATGCAGCCATCAAGGCAGAGGAGACCATCAGGGTCAACAGACCATCTCAGAGTGGACAGAGTCAGGAGGTGTGGCCAATGTGGGATCAGTGGGGAGACAGAAATGATGTCAGAGCAGAGCTTCTCAACATTGAAGGCCATAGCAGCTTGTAGGATGGGGGCCATGAGATGGGTGGTATGGAGGGATGATGTGAGCTGTTCTTGGGTGAACATAGGACAGAGGCTGTGTGGGTTTACTTGTACATAGTTCCTATCCCCCCCTTTCAGGTAGACATCCCACTGACAGGTGAGCACATTGGGTTTGGCCCCCAAGTAGCTGGACTGGAAACAGATGGCAAGGTTGAAGTGGGAGAGGTACTCAGACCAGTTGGCTTGTTGGTGGGTCAAAACCTCAGACATGGAGAAGTACTCAAGGTTTTTGTGGTTGGTGACCATGTTGACAGGGGCAGCAGAGCCCTCAAGGTAGTGTCACCAGTAGCAGAAGGCCTCATAGATGGCCAGCAGCTCCTTGTCATGGGTATCATAGTTGAGTTCCAGAGCAGTGAGGGTGTGGGAGTAGAACACAACCAAGTGGAGCTCACCATTGTGGCAGGTGATGGAGAGGATCCCAGCAATGGCCTAGTTGGAGGCATCAGTCTTGACAGTGATCAGCACATCAGGAACCCAATGGGTGAGGACCAGAGTGGAGGTGAAGGCATCTTTGAGGCAGAGAAAGGTGGAGTGGTACTCCTCAGAAAAGTTCCAAGGAGTGTTTTTTCAGGTGAGGTGGGTGAGTGGAACAACTATTTCAGAGTGGTTGCAGATGAACTGATGATAGAAGTTCACAAATCTGAGGAATAACTGAATTTCCCTGACTTTGCAGGGTTCAGGCCAATCATGAATGGACTGAACCTTGTCAGCTGACATTGTCAGTCCAGATGGGGAAAGGATGTAGCCAAGGTACTCAATGGAGTCCTTGTGGAACTCACACTTTTTGGGCTTGGCATACAGGCCATGGCAGCAGAGGCATCAGAGTACTTCTTTGATGTGTTTTCAGTGCAACTCCAGGCTGTGGGAATAAAAGGATGTTGTCAAAGTAGACCACAATGCAGACATCAAGCATGTCTGCAAAGATGCTATTGATGAACTGCTGGAAGGTGGCTAGTGCATTAGTATGACTGAATGGCATTACCCTCCACTTGTAGGACCCATAGCAGGTGTGGAAGGCAGTCTTCCAATCATTGCCTTTGGCAATGTGGATGAGATGGTAGGCATGGTGGAGGTCAATCTTAGTATAGAGCTTCATGCAGCTTGGTGAATTGAGGTCAGAGATGAGCAGGAGTGGGTAGTGATCATTTTTCATCATCTTGTTGAGGCCTCAGTAGTCAACACAAAGGTGGAGGAAGCCATCCTTCTTCTTGACAAAGAGGACAGGCACACCATGGGTGGAGGTAGACTGTTTGATGAAGCCATAGCTGAGATGCTTGTTGATGAAGGTGCAGAGAGCCTCAGACTCAGGTGGTGAGAGGGAGTAGATTGTGCCAATGGGTGGAGAGGCCCCCTTCTCAATTTCAATCTTCAGGTCAAAGCTGTGGTGTGGAGGCAGCTTGGTTGCCTTCACCTTGCTAAAGACATCAGCAAACTTGTGGTATTCAGAGGGGACCAAAGACAGGTCAGGAGGGGAAGGCAAAGCAGAGGATGCACAGACAAAGACATCATTGGGGTGCAAGTGCAGACTGAACTGCACAGAGCCAGGGAGAGCACAAGCATGGAGGTACTGTAAGAGAGTTTGGATTGGAAAGAGCAGATGCATTGAGTTGGATGGTGGGCACATGGTTGGGGTCAATGCTTCCTGCAGGCCATGCAGGCTCCCCAGAGGAGCAGACTAATTTTTTGGCTCTTCCATCTCCATGGGTGGAGCAGGAGGAGTGGTGGCCATGACAGCATGGGCTTTAGTGTTGTGGGAGTTGGATTTCAGGCAGTCCTTGGCAGAGTGGCCAGCCTCACCACAGAAGAGGCAGAGGCTGTTTTTGAGGTGGCTGCCATTTGGCAGTGTTGAGCTTGCTGTCCTTGCCAAGGAGATGGGCAATGCTTGATTCAGGTGCATCCAACTTCTGACCATCCTTCAGCCTGGACTTGCCTTTATTGTCAGGATGCAAGGATGAGGATGCTGATGAAGATTTCTTGTCATCTGAGGGTTTTCCTGCAGATGACTTTTCAGCAGAGGGCTTGGCAGAGTGGGATGCTTCAGCCTTGCATTCCCAATACCAAGTATCAATGGTGTGGGCAAGGTCATGCAACCCAGAGAGGGTGGCAGGGTTGCTGATGTGGGCGGTTTCATCCTTGATGTGGTTGAGAAGGCCAGTATAGAAGTGGTGGCAGAGTGCACCCTCACTGTAGTCTTTGACCTGTGTAGCCCACTGATTAAACTCCACAATGTACTTGGTGATGTGGGATGTGTCCTTCATTGAGAGGTTCCTGAGATTTTGGACTGCATCAACCACCACATTGTGTGGGCTGAAGTTGATGGTTAGTTTGTGAAGGAATTCCCAGTAGTTATCCATCCATAGTGGACAGTCAAGGTAGTTGTTGGGGTTGAGGAGGTCAGGCTTGAACCAGGCCAGCACCCATGCCCTTGAGGTAGGATTGGGCAAAGGTGACCTTGGTGCAGTCAGTTCAGAAGGCCTTTGGATGGTCTTGGAAGTTGAGCTCACACTGTACCAGGAACTCATGGAGCTTCTTCAGGTCAGAGCTGTTGAAAGTGTTGGGCTCATGGACCTTGGTTTTTGGAGTTGAGTCTACAGAGTGCTGGCTTGAGCAGGTGAGTGTGTGAATAGCCCTAATCAGGGCAAGGAGGGGGTCTTTGGGTGGCTCAGCTGCATCTTTGGGGATACCCCTGTCACTGCTGCCTCCACCATCAGACCCCCTATTGGGAATGTTGGGGTGGTTGGGATTGGAAGGGTCACCACAGAGTGGTGACAGGATGGGAATATGGATTGCTGGGTTTCAGAGGGCCCAGCTTGGGAAGCACTTTTGTGTTGAGAATGACATCAGGTGGAGAACAAGTGGAACTGTTTGACCACCAAGGGCACATGTTGCAGATTTGCAAATGTGAGGGCAAGTCTCTTGACAGTTTCCCTCCGGGTGTGTGCCCAGGTCTGCATGATGAAGTTTAAGTATAGAAAATGGAGGAGGACTCATACAAGTGTGAGTATGAATATACTGTCAAGTTCAGGCCTACTCCAATGATCTCCAACACTCACAGAGGCTGGGGGAGGTGTATGAAGGTAGGCTGACATTGGCCAACAACTGGCCAATGAAGGCTGACAGAGAGCAATGCTGGCCAAATGTTTGAGAGAGGGCATCAGGTTCAGCTCATGCACTGCCCCCTTGTATTAACCTGGCCCTCAGATTTCAGAGACAGTGAGTAGTCAGGGGGGGGGGAGTCCAATAGAGGACAACAAGGCCAGTCAGAAGACCACAGAGGAGGCAAATTAAGTTTATATTCATACTGAAGAACCACTGGTGAGCATGGCAGGCTTACATACAGTGGGCACATCCACTAGGTGGTACAGTATTGGGATGTTGGAACTAACATATGGAGTACAGTAAATTTTCAAGGAACAGAAGTGTCAGAAAATCTCAGTCAGAGTATGAGCATAGACAATGGAGGTGAGGGATGGGATAAAGAAAAAGTATCTAAATGGAATAGTATGGAATAGGGAGTCTTTGGAGCACTCACTGACAACCAATCAGATAATAGGCCACAAGCCTAAACAGGAAGTGACCCTTTGCCTTACCATGCAGTGCGGCAGCTGTGCCATTCCTAGACTGGACCATTGATCCAAAAGGAAGGTGATGTCAAATTTGGGCCTACTCTGATGATCCCTGATGCTCACAGAGGCCACAGGAAGTGTACAGAGGTAGACTGATGTTGGCCAACACTTGGCTGACAAGGTCTGACAAGGAGTGACACTGGCCAATAGATGACTGGGTGTCATGACAGAGGTTTGGGAGAGGGCATCAGGTTCAGCTTGTGCACTGCTCCCTTGTATGAGCCCAGCCCTTGGATTTCAGATAGAGGGAGAAGTTGGGGGAAGTCTGACAGTAGACAGAGAGGCCAGTCAAAGACTGCAGAGGAGGTGAACTAAGTTGATATTTGTACTGAAGAGACACCACTGAGTGCAGTGGGCTTATATACAGCAGGCATGCCATCAAGGTGGTACAGTATTGGAGTGTCAGAACTAACATATGGTGTACAGTAAATTTTCAAGGGGTAGAAACATCAGAAAACTTCAGTCAGAGAATGGGTAGATATGATGGAGGTGAAAGACAGGACAAAGAAGAAATACCCATGTAAAAGGAATAGTACAGATGGAAAGCCTTCAGAATGCCCACTGATAGCCAATCAGATGATAGACCTGTTGGAATATTGTTGTGTAGTGGCAGTGCTTTGAGATTACATAATCCCATACTTACAATTCTTCATTGTAATTCCCTTACACCTCAGTGACTTGTTAGGTTACTGAGGTGAGACATTCATTCTACCTATGTATCTAGTACTGACAGCCTGTAGTCTATCACTCTACAGGTACTACCAATATCTACAGTGACTCATTAGGTTACTGAGTCTATCACTCTACAAGACCAAAAGCCTAAACAAGTAGCAACCCTGTGCTGACCTATGCAGTGTGGTAGCTGCACTGTTCCTAGGCTGGCCTGTCAACCCAAAAGGAAGGTGACCCCTAGGTGAGGGGAGGATGTCACCTGACTGAGAGGCACCTGTCATGTGGTGGTCCTGACAGAGACTGACAGGGTCTGACAGAGGGTTGGGCAGAAATGCACCATACAAGTGCTACAGCAAGTGGGTGGGCATGGAGTGTTGGAGATTGAATCACCCCTGTGTGATACTTATTTTTGGTGCGCTTTTTGGTTGATTACATAAGCACTTAGAGCGCACACTTAGAGTACATTTTGGTACTGTTCCCTCAGTAGTTGAGTCACTACTGAGGGTAAGTCTGCTATTTACCTAGTATTTCCATACTTACTGATAGCCTGTAGCTGCCTACAGGTACATCTAATATATCAGTAGTTGAGTCACTACTGAGGCTGCCTACAGCCATTTTCAACAGGTTATGAGCCCCACCTAGTGTGGAAAATTTTCATTGTAGGCGACTCAAAGTCGACTCATACAGAAACTACTCAAACTCACTACAAAATATCTCTACACTTGAAAGTAATAGGAAAATACTCTATGGAACCTGAGCTTGCAGAAGATGGCTGCAACTGGCACACCTATGGCAGTTGGGTGCTGAAGGCTATCTCAGAAGACAGCTTGATGGGTCACCTAGATGGGTCTGAAACACGACCCACAACTCCGAAGTTACTACAGGAATATGGTGCTGGATGGACACCACAAACCAATGAGGAACGAGATGTTGTCATGGCCTGGAAAACCACTGACAATGTGTGGCATCAACGGGCCGCCATGGCCCACCAATTTATCATCTATGGCTTACCCGACTCTATCCTAATGCTCTGTATGCATTTAGATACCCCTCGCAAGGCATTTGCTTACCTTGAACATTGCTATGGCCAAATTCCGAGACCAGAGATCCAGAAGACTGTTGACAAAGCTGTACAACAGCATGACATGCCATCTGAGCAATACATGACTGGGGAAAGTGCTCAGAGCACTTGTGACAGTGACAATGGACCTGAGAACTTACCTGGTGGTCACAATGTAGAAAATGGCTGTAGGCAGCCTCAGTAGTGACTCAACTACTGATATATTAGATGTACCTGTAGGCAGCTACAGGCTATCAGTAAGTATGGAAATACTAGGTAAATAGCAGACTTACCCTCAGTAGTGACTCAACTACTGAGGGAACAGTACCAAAATGTACTCTAAGTGTGCGCTCTAAGTGCTTATGTAATCAACCAAAAAGCGCACCAAAAATAAGTATCACACAGGGGTGATTCAATCTCCAACACACGAAGACCCTGCGGACAGCCCGAACGACTGCGCCGAGACCGAATCTGGGTTCCTGACACCCGAGACCAAGGTCGCAGACGTGCAGCATGTGGAACCTCACTTACTGGTGGTTGAGGTTGGGGCAATGGACTCGAAATGGCCGGACGAAGGCATGGATGCACCCGAAGCACCTGATAAGGGTAGTCAGAGCACAAGCAACAAGGTTGTGGAGAGCGGAAACCTACCGAAGTTGAGCTCTGAGGCTCTCGAAACTCAAGGCGACCTACCATTCACTACAAGCGAATGCGCCGAGACCCGGACTGGGCACAGGAAGCCCGAGAATGAGGTTGTAGACACGCGGCAGGTGGTGGATGTCCTACCCATGTTTGAGGTGGGGAGTACAGGTCAAACATGGCATGGCAAACATGTGAAGGAACTCGAAGCACCTGACGAGAGGTGTCAGTGCGCGGATGATGTTGCAGTGTGCCGAGACTTACCTGAGTCGAGATCTGAGGCACCAGAGCCTGCAGATAATATATCCGGACAGGCTGGTGGACGTTCTATGCAAGACAGGCCACAAATACCTTCCCGGGAGAATCAGCATGCTGGGATGAACAGCGAGACGATCGCTAACGTACCAGATCCACCCGGCACACCCACCGAACTTTCTACCCCACATGTCAAACACTCTAGACTACAGAACAGGCCTTCGGCACGAGTGCGTAGTGCTACGAGTATGGGAACCGACCTATCACGCACGAGGAGAAGCAGCAAGTGGCAAGAGACGAAGCATCTCAAACTTGACTGCAAGCAGGCATCACAACACCTGCACGAAACCTACCAAGGTCGCTCTGCATGTGAAACCCCACCTGACGAGGCTCAGGGGAAGGGGGTGCCTAGCTGTCCTAGAGTGGGTTGGGGGAACAGCACAATGGCTGGGTCAACAGCAACGAAGCTGGAGATAAGAGGGATAAGCGCCAACACAGTCGAAATGCAAGGAACCTTACCATATTGGGATATGACCCCCAAGGAGCTGGATAAGGAGATAGATGAGAGGTACAACAACACAGTCAGCAGGGACGTTACGAACCTGCGTAGCATCACAGCGCTGCTAAATGACAGACAGCGTCAGCACAGCGAGCGCGAGACGAAGCAGCTGGACGACTCACCTGCGCCACCTCCAACCGGCACCTACTACAACCCTAAATCTTCCAAGGGCCTCCAACATCATGCAAGATTCAAGTCGAATGCCGAAAACGAGTCGCGGCAGGCCAAACAGTCCATGGCTATACGAAATCTGGCTATATGGGACAACTTATCTGGAAAGGAGGATAACGGCAGTGGAAGGCATGGTGATGCAACTAGGAGTGGATACGCCGACTCGCGCAGAGTCGAAGAATCACCACTAACTGACAGTGGAGGTCAGTATAGCAAATACGAGGCAACACAACCAAGGCACTCACCTGCACCACCCGCGCCATTTCCAAACAGCATACTGGACATGCCTACACTCTTCACGGACCTACATCGACGTGGAAGACTCAAATCGAAGGCTGAAAATGTCAGAAATGCGCGAACGAGGCAAAACGCCTACTGTGTACAAGCGGCCCCCAAACGGCCACTTCCACTCCTCCTTGCACACTCGAATCGATCCCTGGACTCTGCGGGAGGGTCATGGACGGTAAACTTAGGCTATAATGAGATCAGGCTTGTGCGACAAGTCGAAACGAGAGGGGGCACGTACCGAACAGCTTGCATTCTCATGCAGCTACTTCCGTTCCTCTCAAACCCCTCAAGGCGATTCCGGAACATCGCTAACACCTACTGGAAGGAGGGGGTGCCACCTGAATCGACGTGGAACGACGTGAAATGGCAGAGAAATCTTCATATGGCCAAATGGCTGCCTCACAGCAGCGGCACGAGGCGAGATAACGAGTACAGGGTCAAATGGCCAAACGACTCACCTGCGCCATCGAAACCCACTCAAAGCGACTTCGCACACACTCCTGGGACACTCAGGAACTTGCGCCGACGCGCTACGATCAAGACGAGATCTAAAAACGTCAGTACAATCAAAACAAGAGGCAGCAAGGCCTCCGGACTTACCACTCCCATTCCGCCACCTCGCGAGCTTGCGAGACCCCTCTGGAATGTTGCAAACACTTACTGGCGACATGGGATACCCCTGGACGAACGCGAAACATCGAAACTCTATTGTTATTCGATACGGCGCCCTAGCGGCAATGGTACAAGGCAAGACGACGCGCGCACATGACGCGCATTCCGAAAGAGGAAGTTGCCACAACGCAACGACGCGTCGACACAGCCACACGTACACTCATTACACACACGGACTCGAAGCTCACTTGCAGCAGAATACACACTCGTTTATTGAATTATTGAGTATACATTCATTGAGTTCTTATTTTCTGCACTTCTACTTATCACACAGTGGAGCTTCAGGGGGTGTGTTGGGGATTGAATCACCCCTGTGTGATACTTATTTTTGGTGCGCTTTTTGGTTGATTACATAAGCACTTAGAGCGCACACTTAGAGTACATTTTGGTACTGTTCCCTCAGTAGTTGAGTCACTACTGAGGGTAAGTCTGCTATTTACCTAGTATTTCCATACTTACTGATAGCCTGTAGCTGCCTACAGGTACACCTAATATATCAGTAGTTGAGTCACTACTGAGGCTGCCTACAGCCATTTTCTACATGGAGCAGAGCAGAAAGGGGATGTTGACACAGAGAGGGGTCAGTAGTGACACAAGGCAGAGGCATGGGCATGACAGGTGACCCCTAAGTCAAGGGAGGACATCACCTGACTGAGCAAAACTAGTCATGTGGTGGTGCCAACAGAGGCTGATGGGGTTCAACAGAGGACTGGGTGGGAATGTGCCATATGGGTGCTGGAGCAAGCAGATGGTTGTGGAGTGGAGAGGAGAGGGACCAGTTATATAGGGAGAGGTGCCAGTGGGTTGGTGACAATGTGGGAAGGGCTAGAATGGGGGCACAGACATAACAAGCATGTCCAAGAGGTACATCCATAAGGAAGGGCAAGTGTGTCCAGCACATCTGGCACCATAGGGTCTAGTTTCTGGAGAATATTAGGCTGGATGTCTACTAAAAAAATATTTACTGTCCATTGGCAACAAACTTGCCTGTAGACTACATACATGGGAATCACAGGTCAACCCAGGCATAATTCAGTAGCAGGTTTAGCTGATTTGCACATACCACACATACTAAGTTTACAACTTCATGAATGTATTGTACCATGCTGAAAGCCTACTGAAATATGAAATTTGCTTAAGGCTTCTGTGATGTACAAGCTGAGTTTTGATTGAAAATCTAGCATGCATCATCAACATTCTGGATCCCAGCAGGAATCCTAAATTCCATATGTGCACCAATGATTTTGTAAGTTGACTGAAAACCTAAGTTTCATGTGCCAACCATCCCAACTGCAACAGTAACAGAGTACAGTGTCGCATTCAGAGAGTAGTAAATTTGACATGAGTACAATGTACTTAAAACCAAGCAGTTTGATACATTACAGGCAAACTGATTGTTGGGCATGTTGCACCTAAGCCACAACACAAAATGAGTTTCTAATATCAGATGAGGAGTAGATGTGTCATGACTTGGTGTTTCATGCAGGTCACAATTTTGGTGGCAGTTCATCCTTTGTTATGGACACCAGTCACATGCCAATGACATCAATGGGTGCCTGGTGTTTTGTGTTTCAGTCACATTGTTACCAGCACTCATCAATTGGTGTGCAGAGCAGAGCAGATCAGCAGGGCAGCTCCACCTCCAGCAGCCAGCACATCCCAACACATGCCTGATATTTTAAGTTTCATAAGGCTCATGGTTGTACTGGCCAGTGACTGAAACACAAAACACCAGGCACTCATTGACATCATTGGCATGTGACTGGTGTCCATAACAAAGGATGAACTGCCACCAAAATTGTGACCTGAATGAAACACCAAGTCATGACACATCTACTCCTCATCTGATAATAGAAAATCATTTTGTGTTGTGGCTCAGGCACAATGTGCCCAACAATCAGTTTGCCTGTAATGTATCAAACTGCTTGGTTTTAAGTACATTGTACTTATGTCAAATTTACTACTCTCTGAATGTGACACTGTACTTTATTACTGTTGCAGTTGGTAGGTTGGCATGTGAAACTTGGGTTTTCAATCAACTTACAAAATCATTGGTGCACATATGGAATTTAGGATTCCTGTTGGGATCCAGAATGTTGATGATGCATGCTAGATTTTCAGTTGCAACTCAGCTTGTACATCACAGAAGCCTTAAGCAAATTTCATATTTCAGTAGGCTTTCAGCATGGTACAATACATTCATGAAGTTGTAAACTTAGTATGTGTGGTATGTGCAAATCAGCTAAACCTGCTACTGAATTATGCCTGGGGTGAGGTGTTATCATTACCAGTATTTATGTAACTATTACCAACCACCTTTATCTCATTCTGGTCTGCCATACCCATTTTGACCCAGATTATCACCTATGGTATCTATGACTATCAGAATGCATCCAGTAGTCCAGCCTGAAGCAATGTGGTTGGTGCGCCTTTAATAAATAATTAAATATTATGATGGATTCAATCGCATTATGTAATTAGGAGCTGTGCACACCCTGCGACCACTGTTGCCTGCAAGGGCACAGGGAGCTGCAGCACGACCACCAACCCACTTGCCGTGACCTCATCCCATATAAACATGGTTCGCAACAAGAGAACCATGTTCAAAAAACTACCCAGATTTCTCCATCGACTCCTTCGTATGCTCGGAATGGCCCCCGAACCTCCCAAGTTCGATGGACTGTTTACTGTGTATGGTCAGCGTGCCTTCCTCACCTCTAGCATCGAACCATGGTACAGAAAATGCATTCGTGACAACCCCTTCACGTCAGATTGTCCCGTCACTAAAATCAGCTGGTACAAGAAGCAGAATGGGGTAGAGCACGAGTTCTTGCGATTCGACATCTTGTCCCCCAATGGAGTGCACACTTCCATCGTCATCGCTGAGAGGGGTGGGGGGGTCCAGAATCAGAATAGGGACCCTTCTGGTCACACTCTTACATTCAATCTATTAACATACCCGCTGACAGTCCTGTAGATGCTACACAACCTACCAATACCGTTGCTCCGCTAGATACGACAGGAGCCGTCACTCCCCTGGATGTCATCATGCCATCTTTCAGCTCACAAGAGGTTGCGGGAGATTCTACCATAAGTAGTGCCAATGAAAGCAGCCCTCATGTAAACGAAGTTACCAAGACTGATGGGAGGGCAGATCAATTGGCCAGGCGTTCGGCTCATATTACATCTATGTCTTCCTGTTCCCAGAGGGGCGCTCATGATCTCGTCAGCTATGCAACCTTGGATAGTAGTGCCAGCGCTGAGCTGGAGAGGAAGTGCAAGAAGGCTGCTTGTATCTGTACGCTAACATTCCCTGAAGGAGTCGGGCCTTCCGCAAATGAAGTAGCGACTCTGCTTTATGTAACATCGAAACACGAGCCAACATACACCATTACCAGCACGCAGTGTTATTGGTTTGTTGATACTGTTTTTGAGGCACTGAAGTCCCTGTTTGCTGGTGCTCAGCAGGATATCGTGAACCATCGAGGAGGCACGTGGAATAGGGTACGGATCCACACAAAGGGGAGTGTGGACGAGGTGTGTAGCAAGTATAGTGCAGCTCGGACTGCTTTAGCCGAGGAGGCTGAACAGAAGCGTAGAGCCGAACAACAGGTAGTTCATCTCTTGCCGATGTTTACTACTTGCATTTACAAAAACCTGTGCAGCAAGAAGAAGAAAGGCAGCGGGAACGTGAGCAACGTCAGGCTGCAGAAGAGGTCGCGAAGAGAGAACGTGAAAAATGCCAGGCAGCGGAGGAGCAGCGCCAGGCAGCAGAGGAGCAGCGCCAGGTAGCAGAGGAGCAGCGCCAGGCAGCAGAGGAGCAGCGCCGGGCAGCAGAGGAGCAGCGCCAGGCAGCAGAGGAGCAGCGCCGGGCAGCAGAGGAGCAGCGCCAGGCAGCAGAGGAGCAGCGCCAGGCAGCGGAGGAGGAAAGAGTGAAGGCGGTAGAGAGGGCCCGGGCAGCAGAGGATGCAAATGCAAGGTTAGTGCGAGATCTGGAGGCGTTGAGAAGGAAGTTAAGTACTTAGTAAGTTTGATGGAGGAGGGATACTACAACAATTTCAGATGTCATTCCTGCCTATGTACTAGATGAAGGGTTGACTTCGTGCAGCAGGGACCTCGTTTACAATTGCCCTGTGTGTGCTACCTTCGAGTAGCCCTCAATAAGTCCTTGACTATGGAAAGCCGGACAATCGTGCTTCGGTACGGCTGGAAATGGGAACTTTTTCGGTGGTATGGAACGTTTGTAATGTAGACTCGGTACGGTAGTGCGGTATGTCAGTGGTACGGTACGTCGGTAGCGCATCAAGCGGTGGTACTAAAACTGCAGAACGATGTATTAGCATGAATGCATACCGCTACGAGCACAGAACTTGACTTACTGTGCATCTGGAGGTATGACGAGCCAAGACAGAGTGAACGACTGTCATCCGTACGAGAGCGTGTACTCATGACGCCACCCGACCTACCCTATTGGGACGTGCAGCCACCCGAGCCTGATACTGGGCAAAGCAATGTGTCAATGACTGACACGACCAGTCAGAATTTCAACCTGCATGACCAAGCGGCCCACCTGCAGCACCTGAGATGCCTCTAAATGGCATCGATCCTATCTCTAGACCACCGGAGACCAAGCGACCTCAACCCAATCGAAACCATGTGTCTGAAGGGCAGTATCAAATCTACATGGGATGACCTACCTGGGATAGCCCATCTAATAGGATTCTGGGAAAGGGGGTGCATAGCACTGCTAGAGCCGATTGGGGAGATAGCGCAGATGTCGAATCAAAAACGACAAGACTGGAGATAAGGGCCATCAGTGCCAACACAGCGGAAGGTGCAAGCTCACCTACCACATCGGGATACGACCCCAAAGGACCCTGATAATGTAGCAGTCGGTGGTGGGGGTGACAGTGCAATTAGCAGCGAGTTCGGTGACTCGCATAGAGTCAGAAAACCGATGCTAGCTGACCGTGGGAGTCGGCACACTGAGGAGGTAAAATGATCAGATGGCTTACCTGCGCTGCCAAAACCTCCTCCAATCACCTCATGCATACTCCTAGGATATCCAGGGGCTCCCCTCGATGTGGAAGGATCAAATGGACCGCCCAAAGTGTCAGCGGTGCTCCTATGAGGCGAAATGCCTACTGCGCTCATGCGGCCATCTACGCCCCTCTTCGCGCCCTCGAAATGGTTCATACTCCCTATGGGAGGGTTATGGACGACGAAGGTACACTATAATGAGATCAGGCGTGCAAGATGAATCGAAACGAGAGGTGCACGTACCGGACAGCTGGCATTCCTATGCAGCTACTTCAAACACTCTCCAACTCCTCGAAACGATTCTGGAACGTTGCTAGCACCTACTGGCAGCAGGGGGTGCCTCCTGGATCGGCGCTGAACGAAGCGAGACGGCCAACAAACATACCTGTGGCCAAACGGCTGCGGTACGAGGCGAGATAACGAACACAGGGCCGAACGGCCAAATGACTCACCCGCGCCATCCAAACGGCCCCCCAATGGTCTCACGCGTGCTACTTCGACCTTCACGGACTCTTGCTGATGCAGTAGGATCAAGATGAAAGTTGAAAACGTCAGTAGATCCGAAACAAGAGGCAGCAAAGCCTCTATACTCACTATTCCCATTCCACCACCTCGCAAGCTTGCGAGACTCCTCTGGAACTTTGCTAACACTGACTAGCGACGTGAGATACCCCCCGGACGGTCGCAAAACGTCAAAAATTCATCGTTATGCATTTGATACAGCGGCCTAGCGGCAACGGTACATGGCAACTGGCAAGACGACGCGTCGACACAGCCACACCATGCTTGCACAACACTCCCGAGTATTGAGAGCGTATACCGTGGTGTGCATCCAGGCTCAGTGCAAACATTTAACTCCGTGACTCTAGTCTGATTAAAACTCTGATGGGTTCTGCGGAACGGCCGTTACACCTTACAGTAACCCGGTGGGAATGCCAGAATGAGACTCGTGTGGTCTACGTTGTAGCTCTGCTTGTCTACTCTACTCTCTCCGGCTCTCTCTCCTTTGACCCGGCAACCTCCGCCACCCTGACTCCCGACACCATGTCACATGCCCCACCGCTTCTCCTGACTCTGCCTTGCCCCTGCTCCCCTGGTCCATGTGCCCCTCCTCTCGAAGGCAAACCCCTGGGTTTGCTACTTGCCACCACTGCTTTCCTCCTCCCAGCTCCTGCCATCATCCTCTTCCTGCCTGCCCCCTTCCTCCTGTCTGCTCCTCTCCTCGTGTTCTATCTCCTGCCACTCCTCTAGCACTGACCCCTTCCTTGGCACGAACAGCCTCATCCATCTCGTGTGCACCATGCCCCCTATTGGGAACCCTTCAAGCATCATTATCTTGTATGAGTTTCCCACTCTCTCCCTGACCTGCCTTGGTGCTGACCACCTTGGTAGTAGTTTCCTTGTGCTGGCCATGGTGATGTCCAGTGTGCTGTCGTACACCTGTACAAGGTCTCCTTCCCTGAACCCGACCTCTCCTGCCCTTGAGCCCACCACTCATTGGTCGAATGCCATCTTCCTTTTTATGGTGTGCCTTGCCATCTGCCCCTCACCATCCAGTCTCTGCTGCTCCACATACGCCAGCTGTACCTCCACATCCTTTCCTTCCAACTCCTTTTCTGCATCCTCTTGTGGTGTTCTGGCCGTGTTCACCACGAAGCCCAACAGCAGTTCTTTGGGTGAGAGTTGGAATGCCAGTATGATTCATGCATTTAGCTGTCGTATTGCTTCATCGAAATGCATCAGCCATGCCGCCAGTACCTCTGAGGCCTTTGGCGACTCGCCCTCATCCTCCCCCAACTCTGGGCTACACATCCACTTCAGCCGGTTTATCAGTTTCCCGTTGGCATTCTCCACCAGGCCATTAACCCATGGTGCGTAGGCTGCCACCACCTGCTGCTCCACCCCATTCGCTTTGCACCATGCTCTGACCTCTCTGTTGTTGAAGTGTGACCCTCCGTCTGTCATGAGTGCCTCTGGTGCCTTGAACATTCTTCGTACTGCCTGCAGCCCTTCCATGGTCGTTCGTGCTGTGCCATGGGTCTTCAACTTGAATCCCCATACAAACTGTGAGTACATGTCTAGCATCAGCAGTACTGTGTGATAGCCACCCTTGCCCTTTGGTAGGCTCAGGTAGTCTGCGACCAGCAACTCGAAGGGGTGTTGTCTTGTTATTGGGTATAGTAGTGCGTGTAGGTTTGTGGCCCCAAAGTTCTTGCACTGTGCACATTGTCTTATGGCTTGTATGATAGACAGATCGAGGCGTGGACTGTATATGCGGTCCAGTAGTTGTAGTTTGATTAAATCCCTGCCCCAATGTCTGTTGTTGCTGTGCTCTTTCTTTGCTAATTCGACCGCCTCTTCTTGTGTTATGCACTCGACTTCCAGCCATGCTTGGAGGGACTTTAGTGACGCCACCCACCACAGCTTTCCATCCTTGATATGGTATCCCTCCACTCTGTGTCTCGCCCATCTTTGTTCTCTGCTGGTGTTGCCTTTGTCCAGCTTTGTGATGGCTTCTATGACCTCTAGGAACAATGGTTCATTTGCAAACCTGTTTTTCAGTTGCATGATCATGGGTTCTTGGTCTATCGTGAACAAGTCGTTCACCAGACTTCTTGCTGACTCCCAATCCTTGCTAACTGTCCAGGTGCTGCCATCTCCCGGCTCTGCCAGTTGGCCTGTGTGCATGCGGCTTAGTGCATCTGCTGCTGCATTCGTCTTGCCGGGTCTATGTCGCACGGCCACGATCTGGTATGCTGCTATACCATCTCTCCATCTTGCGTGCACTGTTGACAACCGATCACTGCACAGCATGTCTCTGAGTGCGATGCAGTCTGTCTCGACTTCCACTGGGAACTCCCATACTGTGTCGCTGAAGTGGTCAAAGCCAAACTTGAGCACTGCAAACTCGAGTATGTACGGTTTGTATCTCTCCTCTGTTGGTGATGTCCTCTTCGATGCAAACCCAACTGGGTACACTGCTGTGATCTCATCTCCATTCGGCTTCGTTGTCGTGAACCTTTGCGACAGTACCACTCCAAATCCCTCTTTGCACCCATCTGTTGTGAGGATGAATGGGGTTCCATCGAACCTCGGTGCTCATAGGACTGGTTCTGTCACCAGTAGTTGTTTCAGCCTTAAGAATGCCTTTGTGTGCCACTGTGTCCAGTACCTCTCCAGCAGTCGATCCCGCAGATACTGTTTGTACCTCCTTTTTCCTGCCTTCATCATCAGGTCCAGGAGGTCTAGGTTTCTTTGCAGGTCTGTTAGCAGGGCCACTATCCGTGCGTAGTCTCTGATCAACATTCTGAAGTAGCCTGTCAGGCCTAGGAACCACATCAGTTCTAGTAGCATGGCTGGCGCCTTCCACCTTGCTATCGCCTCCAACTTGGCCACATCTGGCCTAATACCTGCCTCACCTACTCTTGCTCCTCCGAACACGACCTCCTTGAAGAACAGTTTTGTCTTTGGCAGTGACAGCGACAGGCCCTTCTCTCTGCACCTGACCAGGAACCTACGCACTTGCCGCAGAAACTTGTGGAATTCATCGCCCCCCATCCTGTTGTCATCCACAAACGTCTCCAGCCCTAGTTCTGTCGCTATGTCTTTGAATGCTGTGTTCGTCATGTCTGAGAAACATGCTGGAGATCCTAGGAGACCCATTGGCATCCGTTGGTAGCACTGGAACCTGCATCCTTCTGTGTATATGCATAGGTACGGTTGGTCTTCCTTCTCTACCTCTATCGCATAGAAGCCTGCTGCCAGGTCTATGACACAGACATACTTGTGGCCTGCTAGCCACTGTTGCTTTGCCCTGATGTCCCCTTGTAGCATCGGTGCAACTGTGGTTACTTTGTTGAGCTCTGCGAAGTTCTGACATACCCTCCACTTAGGTTTTTCTCCTGTCGTCTGGTCGACCACTATCTTCTCTGGCTTTGGTGGTAGCTCTGGGTCTGGTGGTTCCCCATTCTGTACACATTGCTCTTCTACCATCCATCTGATCTTGTCCATTGTTAGCCCTGGCGCCCCGTGTGCCTTCTGCACTAGTATGGTTGGGTGTACTGCTTTGACCTCATCCGACCGTATGTTGTGTAGTATGCCCACCTTGTTGAACTCCTCCAGCACTGGTAGGTACCACTCCTTTTGGGCTTGTGTCAGTGGCTTTTGATGCACCTTGAGGGGGAATCTAGCGCCCTCTGGTATGTTCAGCCTGAACTTTATGAAGTCCACCAGTTTGACTTCTTTTACCAACAGTGTGAAGGTGTCTGCAAACTCTGCGACCAGGTCCTGTACCTGTTTGAGCTCATGTGGTGGTAGGTCCCCATACTGCACCGTCTCGACCACCCTTTTTACTCTTGGGGGGTAAAACAGGCCCTTCTCTGTCAACCTTGTGAACACCCCTTTGTCCTCTTCCTCCCCTTCTACCCTCATCTCTGCTAACAGTCCTGTATCCTCCTCTTCTATCCCTACTCTTCCAACCTCTGCTACCCCTCTCTCCTTGCTCCCTCTATCTCCGCTCTCGCTGTCTTTCCCCTTCATCTTTTCCCGTTTTTGCCCGGTCTCTTCTTCCAGCTGCACCCTTTCACCCTTCAGTGGTATCTGTGTAGGCAGGACTGTTGCTGGTACTGCCCATCCTGCATGGTTTGCAACCTTGTACCTCGCATCTCCCCATGGTAGTTGGATGGAGTCTGTGCCATAGTCATGGATTGCCTTTGCTCTGTCCAACAGTGGTTTCCCTACCAACATCCTCCATGACCCCCCACTTGGAAAGACCTCAAAGGACGTTTCTACCCTGATGGGTCCCCACTGCACCTTCCCCATCCACGTTCCCTCTGACTGCACCACCGCTCCATCTGCCATCCTCAGCACCTGTGACGATGGGTCTAGGCCGCCTGCTCTTCTTGCTATCCTCTGGTAAGCCTCCAAGTCTATCGCATTTATCATTGCTCCACTGTTGACCATCGCCAGGAACCTCACACACTCTCCGTGTGGGCCCTCCAAGCTTGGTACCGCCCAGAATGGGCTGCTTTTGTGGGTGCTGACTGGTTTTCCTTCCATGTCCACCATGTAGATATCAGTGACTGTATTTCTGCGTGCTCCTATGTTACTGTTACTGTCAACTGGTCTTCGCCCTCTGTTCTCTTTCTCTGGTTCCTCCACAGTCGGATCGCCTTCTGGGACTACAGTTGATCCGTCATTGCCTGTAGTTCCAAGTCGTTTTCCTCCTGCATCCACTCCCATCCATTCTCGCACCCTGCTACGTTTTCTCTGTTTTGCCACTCATCCCACTGCGTGACTGCATGCACTGCTGCTGGGTGTTGGCTTCTTTGTGCAACTACCTGGTTTGTCAGCCACACGCCATTGACCTGTGGCGCCATAGTTCATGGTTGGGCTGTTCTCCATAGCATCACTGCAACTAGTTGCCTCCACCTTGTTTCGTGTGGTCTAAGCACTTCCTTTGCTGTGCACATGTTACCGATGTGGGGGGGGTCCGTGACTACCCCACAGTTGAAGCACTCGCCTGCTCCCACGGCCACTGTCCCTGGTTTCAGTGGGTATGGTCTTTCCAATGCTGGTGGTGTGTTGTAACCATACGTCCTGTGCCACACCTCCACATCTGCCTCATACTGCCATCTTCCTGCTTCCGTGTCTGGCCTGCGTGGTAAGGTGCTCGCTTTCTCCAGTATCTGTGATCTTGTCAATGGCTGGCATGGTGCCATCGTGCCTCTGGGGTATATTGTCGCACCATAGTTGGTGTTTGATGCCTGCATGGTGAGTGTCTGTGGTGCTGTTACCACGAGCTGTCCCTGGGGTAGGCATGTTGCCGGTGTTCTTGTGTATCCTCTTGTAGTTGTGTTCACAGTGCAGACGCTTAGGTTGGCCATTAGAGCATTCAGCGCATGGTCTCTCGCCCTCTCCCTGCTCTGCTTCTCCTTGTTCCATCTGAGTTTGTCCACTTTAACCCCATGCACTGCCCTCACAAACTCTTCCCAGTTTGAGTAGTCTTCATCAAGCTCGTCCTGTAGTATCTGTGGTGTTCCCTCTATCACACACACCACAAGTGTCCCTTCCGTATTGCCCATGCTCAACGCCAGTCTTTTGACCTTCTCAGCCCACAGTATGTGCCCATAGTCGCCTGCCTGTCCTTCTTCTACCCACTCTCCAATCTCTTCCTCTCTCAGTACTTGGTCCCTGATCTGCTCCCATTGCTGGACCCTCGTTAACCAAGGTCGTCATGCCGGCGGCCATCTCCTGATAAACACTGCTTTCAGTGTGGCCATGTCCTGTCTATCTGCCGTTGGTAGGTTCAAAAACCACTCATCCACATAGCTGCCTGGTGCCAGCTGAAGCCCAAACCTGTCCACCTTCCTCGCCTCTGACCATGAGTCTGGCACCGAGAGTTGGAACTGCGCAAACCATTCCATTGGTTCCTCTTTATTGCCATAGTCCCCATGGAAAAGTGGTATAATTTTTGCCGTGTCCATCATCGTTCTGCCGTTGACACCTTTTGCTTGTGTAGTGTATGTTTTCGGTGCTGCTGCTGTCGGTGTGTGCTGCCAGTACTTTGGCTGGTACTGCGCTTTCGGGGTGGGGGAAGGGGGTGATGCATGTTGTATCCCTTGTGCTCTCGGCCCGTATGTTGCTCTCAGTGTCTCAAAGACAGCTGATCGTAACCTGAATGGCTCTCTGTCCTGCTCCTCGTCTACCTCTGCCACCCTTGCCAGTTCCCATGACATTGTTTGTTCCTCTCCCCTTATGCTTCGTTCTCTGTTTCTGTCCTCCAATACCAATGATTCTGTAGCGCTGTTTTCTGATGTAGACTCGATGTCAAAACTTTGACTCCACTGTCCAATGCCTCTGAGTCCTGCTACTGTTCGTAGCGTGATTGGGTCCATTGCCACTTGTTGCCCTATGGCTCGGAATCCTCTCTCGTCACCAGATGGGAATGCCAGAATGAGACTCGTGTGGTCTACATTGTAGCTCTGCTTGTCTACTCTACTCTCTCTGGCTCTCTCTCCTTCGACCCAGCAACCTCCGCCACCCTGACTCCCGACACCGTGTCACGTGCCCCGCTGCTTCTCCTGACTCTGCCTCGCCCCTGCTCCCCCGGTCCACCGGTTTGACAAGGGACTAAATTTTCCCAGGGCCGGGAAACGGAGATGAAGTGATGACTCTTGCTCTGCCTTGCTGTGAACTATAGGCGCAAGCCAACTTCGATCATGCTTCCATGCTTCCTCGTCACGCCACAAGGTACCCTCTCGCTTTTTGTGGAGCTTGACCCGCTAACGGTGATTGTTGCAGTACAGCAGTTGGCTCGCAACACTTCCTGGTGTGGTGGAACCGCGCAGAGGATTATTCATGCAGCTATGCATCGAGATCCTAGGAGATATGCTGAGACTAGCTTTGGATGTGGTATACACTTCTGAAGGTAAGAAGTTTCATTATATATATGTTTCTGAACTGAAAATGAATGTACGGAGAACAAACAGCAAACATTCGATAGGGCACAGTAGTACAGTGGTTAGAGTCAGGCCCACCACACTCATCCTCCAAACTGTTAACAGCAGTGACTACAAGCATTGTAACCTGCCAATGGTGTGTATGTGTACATCAATGGCATTCGACGAAGTAACCTGCAGGCTTGCATATTACATGGCACCATCAAGTGTGTATGAGTACCTGTGTCGTTGCATGAGGTAGATGCCAAATGAAACAGTGAGTGATGACTTGCATATTGATACCCTGGAAGTAAACGGGAGCCCCACCGTTGTGATGGAAATGAAGACCAATGTTTGTAATCAAAGAGATCATGTTGTGTCGCGAGGGCTATGAGTCCCACGAAATCATGTTTACATGTGCGGTGTATGTGACCATGCGTATGTGAGTGATAACTCAGAGGGTGTCTGTGAAGTGAGTGCGTGAGAGAACCCATCGACCTTACGAGCAGGGTGATGGCATGCTGTGATGCCTCCTTCCCTAGCACAAGCCTCTGCATGTTGGCAGTTGAGAATGGGAACTGCCATGCAGACTCATCAAAGGACTCTCCATAATCAAATATCTGCATAAAGTGGTATCTGGAGAGGTTGTAGAAGGCAGATGGAAGCAAGGCAGGTGCATTAACTTCTCAAGTTAGGTTAGGTCAGGGGCCAGGTTAGGAGTTGATGAGAAAAGATGATAGACCAAAGGGTGGTGTCCTACTAGAGGACAAGCATAGCACTTTTAACTTGAAGTCTCATCAGTGCTGTTGTATCATCTTATATATGGAGCCACTGTGGACAGGAGTCTTCTGCCTTAAGCAGTTAACAATGGGATGGAAAGTGCAACCTTTCCTCTACATCTGATGGCAAAACAGGGGCTACTACACCAGTGACATTTCCACACAGCCCAGAGCTCCTGTTGGGAGGTGTCAGGTGGTGCCAACCTTGTTCCTGGCCTTACCATTCCTTTGGAACAATAGTTTCCTCTAATTTGGCATTTCTTTTGTTCTACATCTAGGGTAGATACCTTATCTATGATGCAATAGTTCTGTCAGAACTTGCAGAGCAAGAAAAATGACCCTGAACATGAGGCATCAAACTTTAGATAACTTATCCCCAAGATCTGATTGGAGGATAAGCTTTGACATGTGTCATGTCACTAATTAAGCTATTTCAAAGAAGACCCAGGCTGTGGTCTGTACAGGCACAATCTAGAATCTTGGGTCTAGATCTAGTTGGACCCTGGTCAGCAAAAGCCTTCTACCAGACCCCCATTTGGTCCAGAAAACCATGTGTAATAAAGGGCTAGACCCAGGCACCTCATGCACTGGTTCCATGTATCCAGTGGCTGTGTAAGATGCATCTGGCACCAGAGGGTCTGGTGCCCAGAGGAGATTATTAGGTTTTCTGCCATTGACTATAATGATAAAAATCCTGAGGGATCCCAGGGTTGTGAAGAAGAAAACTATGACCAGTATAACAAGGAATATGATCAGGGCTATGAGTCCTATCATATAAATTTGCAAACAGCATCAGCCAATGATGCTTCACATTTTGAGGAGTTTAATGATGAGATCACTCCAGTCCCAGTTCTTACTAAGGAAGAACCAAAAATAGTTGATATCCTGACTACATCTATGGGTACTACCAGATCTGGCCACATCACATGGTATTCAAGCTCTGGAGAGGAGGAGATGGATGTCTGCTGATGTTGAGAACTCAGCACATGACTCATCCAACTCCAATCCATGTGTTGATCGATCTGGAGGTGGAGTGGAAAATGCCTCCACACATGGCATTAATAATGAGAGAGAGGAAGGTGTACAAAGCATTCATAAAAAGGTTAAGGGATCTAGGCATAACCATCCTCGAGTAATGGTATCCTTACAAGAGTTTCATGCTTTGGTATCCAAGCAGAAATACCCTAAACCTATACGATATATATCCTTACCAGATGATTATGATCCTGACCCTGCTATACAGGGAGCATCTGGTTTTTCTTATGATGTTAATGACTATGATTTTGATGCTTATCCTTGTGATTTGGGATCAAATCACTTGACCAACCAAGGAAGTAAAAATTGCATGTGGATGTTAGATTGGGATGCACAAATCATGTGACCCCTTGTTGAGCTGATTTTATGACTTACAGAACATTTCCTAAACCAGCTTTTGGACATACCACTGGTCATGAACCTGTCAAATTACATGGAAAAGGGACTGTTGTATTAAAGTTGGAATCCAACAACTACCTGACATTACATGACATAATTCATGGAGACTTCTCCAAACACCTATGTTCATGAAATCAACTCTTGAAAGATGGTTACAAGAGTTATGCAACAAAAATGCATGAGGTGATTTGCACTCCCAATGGTCATGAAGTCCTTAAGGCAACATGCTTGTCTACTTCATGGTTGCACTGGTTCTATGGAGTTCCTGTCCATTCCTCCAGTGCCATCATGACCATAGACCTAGGGATTATTGAATTGGATCAATACATTCTTTGGCATAATTGCCTTGGACATCCAGGCATTTCTGTCATTAAAAATTGTTCTCACCATGTTTCCAGATTTCCTGCTGAGCTAATTGTGAAATCCTTACCTACTTGTCATGGCTGTGCCTCTGGCAAAATGGCATCTGACCCTTTTCATGCTTCATCCAAATGAGCTTCTGTGCCATTAGAATTGGTCCACACTGACCTTCTTGAACTTCCTGTTGAGTCTTATTATTGAGCTAAATATGTCTTTACTTTACTTGATGACTACTCCTCTTTTGGATTTTGTCTTTATCTCCAACTCAAGTCTGACACCTTATCTTGATTCTCTGATTGGCTTTCCATTGTTGAATGACAGACTGGTTGTCTTCTTAAGACTTTCCATTCAGATTGAGGGGGAGAGTTTATGGGTACAGAGTTTAAATCACTCCTCAACTCCAAAGGAATAGTTCATGAATTGTCTATTGCTGACCAACCACAACAAAATGGACAAGCAGAACATTTTAATTGCACCATTCTTGAAAAAGTTGGCTCTATCTGCCATCATGCTTGCATACCAAAACGTTTCTGGAATTTTGCCTTTGATGCCACTTTACATGTCTATAATTGCACTCCATTGAGGAGATCCCTTTGGAAAACTCCATGTGAATTGTTTCTAGGCAAGAAACCCAACATCTCATATTTCTGAGTCTTTGGATGTTTAGCCTATGTTTGGATTCCCAAAGATCAACAGAAAGATAAACTTGAACCTCATGCTTTGGAAATGGTTTTCCTGGGCTATGAGCCCAATACCAAAGGATATTGGTTCTTAAATGGCCAGAAGATTGTTATCACAAGAACTGCAAAGTTTGCCAAAGAAGTTTTTCCTTTTTGTAGTATGAATTTAGGAAAGGAGAACAAACCTGATGACTCTGACCTTATCCCTGTGACAGACCAACAACCAAAAGTAACAGATGTTCCTACCAATGATGATTGGATGGATAATGGGCCTGATCAGCCAATGGATGAGAGACCCCAATCTTGACCACAAAGTCCACAACAACAACAAGACCCACCCCAGAATAATGGTGATGATGACCAGGATGCTGGACTTCTGCATATACCACCTAGGGATATCCCACCAAGGGCGAATCCACATACCAATCAAAATGCACCACAAATACGAGATGAATGGGTGCAACATCCTCATAGACCTTATAATGTTCCTTCTGAACCTGGATGACCTCTTATAATCGCTTGGGAAAATCCCAAAAGACCTTGAATCAGAGTTCCTCCTCTACAACCTGGAAATGTATATGGTGAAAGAAGAGACCTGGTCAACATAGAAAAGGAAATTTGAGAGAAAAGAGATGCAATTCATAAAATGGTCAAACAAAGTATCTGTGCTATTCATGAAAAACATCCTCAGCAGAATCTGCAACCATCACAGGAAAAGGATGAACAATCAAAAGTGCAGGACAAACAACCAGAAGCAGGACCTTCACATTTTCCAGGAGCACAAACTGATGAGAGCACAGATGCCTCATTCATGACTTTACTTGCTGTGCAAATTAAACAAGCACTGGAACAGTTTAGGGATATATTAAAACTCCCAAAAGTTGAACAAACCATTTGGTTTGATGCCATGAAGGATGAACTAAAATCAATTGAAGAAAGAAAAGTTTGGACACTTGTGGATCCTCCTCCAGGATGTAAATTGGTCAAATCAAGATGGGTCTACACTATTAAAAGTGATGGTTGTCACAAAGCCAGATTAGTAGCAAAAGGCTTTACTCAAGAGTATGGGATAGACTTCGAAGACACATTTTCCCTGGTCACATGCTTTGAAACAGTGTGGATCCTCCTAGCTCATGCAGCACAGCACAATTGGGACATGGAAGCATTAGACGTGGAAACTGCCTTTTTATATGGCAAGCTAGATGAGGAAATATATATGGAACAACTGGATGGATTTAAAGTCAAAGGTCAAGAGCACAAAGTCTATTGGTTGCTGTGAGCACTCTATGGATTAAAGCAAGCAGCACTCTCATGGAACAAAGAGTTACACCAATCACTCCTTTGGATGGGTTTCCTCCAATCGAAAGTTGATGCCAGAGTTTACTATTATCAATCAAAAGCTGGAACTGTCATATTCTTGGTTTATGTTGATGATGGACTTTTCCTTGCCTCACACAAGAATTTACTTTGAAAGAAGAAAGAAGAGTTTATGAAGAAATGGGAATCAAGAGACTTAGGCAAAGTAAAAGAATATCTTGGAATCCAGATTACTTGAAATCACCAAACCAATGAACTTTGGTTAGATCAGATCCCATACATTCAAAAGGTTGTTAAATGATTCAGAATGGAGCAGGCAACTTCTGTTTGTACACCTTTACCTTCTGGTTACACTCCAGAAAAGGCTCCAGACAATTACCAGTTGAATTCTCAGCTTCAATCAAGATATCAATCAGTTATAGGATCACTTTTATATATGGCTCTGGGAACCAGACCAGACATAGCATATTTGGTTATCCAAATGTCGCAATATATGTCAAATCCAACTGATCTCCATTTTAAACAGGCACTGCATATTGTTCATTATGTGGCATCCACACTGAACCTTTGTCTTCATTATCATGGAAATGAAGCTCAAATTTATGGTTTTGCTGATTCTGATTGGGCCTCTAATAAAGAAACTCATCACTCAACTACTGGCTATGCCATGTATTATGGCAACTCCCTTATTTCATGGAGATCCCAAAAACAGAAAACAATTGCTCTCTCTTCTACTGAAGCAGAATATATGGCGATGTGCAATTCAGCCAGGCAAATTAAATGGCTTGATATGCTCTTCAAGGAATTGTCATTCAAAATGGACAAGACCATCCACTACTGTGATAATATGGGTGCACGTTTTATTGCAGAAAACCCAGTTTCCAGTGGCCACTCCAAACACATTGACATTCAATGGCACTTTGTTTGTGAATGTGTTGAAGAAGGGTTATTTGCCATAGAATATGTTAACACAACAAGACAAAGGGCTGATGGATTAACCAAGTCCTTAACCTGGCAAAAATTTGAAGAAAATCGCTTGTCATTAGGTCTGGTTAACCGACCAAATTAGAGTGAGGGGGAGTGTTGAAACTATTACTGGCTACTATCACTTACATGTGATCAATATTCTAAGAATAGTTGTTCCATACTATTCTATGGTGTTCTCTCCTACTGGATAATCAAATAACATGTTCCTAGTAGAAAGACAGAGTAGTACCTATATGGCAGGTCCTCTTACTTACAATTATGGTAGTTCTTATCATGGTGTTAGTTGACCTGGTCCATGCACACCACATACATATATATACCCTGTAGAATAGACCACAGGATGTAATGAACAAGCTTGTCTCTTATAACATTCTCAACTCAGAACTACTCTCCAAGTACTCTCAGGTCCAAAGACCAACTGAATCCTAAAGGCAAGTGCTCTGCCCTTGCCCTTCTTTTAACCCCAGATCCTCTGCACAATAATTCCTAGTGGAATAGATCACTGCCTTCTCGAAATTCCCAGAGGACCTGTCTTGAGCTGCCTTGTTAGCATCCTCTTTCTTCTGTGCCTTGATATGGCCAAGCACAACATAATCATATGCTCTATCCATTACATGCTCTTTTGCTGACTGATGCTACTTTGATAGCATTACTGCACTCCCTGGTTGAGGGCCTTCCCTCAGATTAAATGACTCTACCTAGCTACAGATTGTTCAAACTCTGATCAACAGTTAGGAGACCTCTTCCAGTCATTTTCTCTTGTACCTGAACTCCCTGTGACAGTTGTAAGATGCTAGTTTGTCAATATAGAAACTGACTCTGGACTACTACATACTACCCAACTGTACTCTCATACTATGTATACTATCAGACTATGTGTACTGAGTGGGTAACAAACAGCAGCTGAGTGATTGGTGAGTGGTTACTGCAAAGGCACTTGGTGGGCAATAACTTCTCACTAAGCATAAAACATTATATATACCTGACTGATTTTGACCTTGCCCTAATATTAGTATGTCTCATAGGTGCAGGTCAAGAAACATTGTTCAGGTACAGGAAACAGTATCAGAAATATCATGATACAGTTGTATCAAACTCATCACCACAGCTTTTTATGGGCCACACTGCATATCACTCTGGTATATTGACCTGGTTGTCTATCATAAGGGAATTGTGTTCATCTCTATGACTAACATTATGTGTAGCTGCATTGCTATGCAATGGCTCAAGACCATGCCAATCCAGTATATGGTCCCTTTATTTTAATTGAAGTTCCACATTCTGATATGTACACTCATAGGTGCCCTCTTTAATACTGATGCCAAGCACTCCCTATGTGTTGGTGGTCTAAATTCCTAATGTTGAACTGGCAGTAGTGTTCTGTTATTTGCTACTTAAAGCTGAGATGGTGATGGAAATATATTGGCTATAATCAAACAATTGTCAATGCTCATCATGACTTTGTCAGTTATGTAGAAAATGGCTGTAGGCAGCCTCAGTAGTGACTCAACTACTAATATATTAGATGTACCTGTAGGCAGCTACAGGGGATCAGTAAGTAGGAACTACTAGATAATAAGTAGACTTACCCTCAGTAGTGACTCAACTACTGAGGGAACAGTACCAAATGTACTCTAAGTGTGCGCTCTAAGTGCTTATGTAATCAACCAAAAAGCGCACCAAAAATAAGTATCACACAGGGGTGATTCAATCTCCAACAAGTTAAAGGATGGTCCTATACAAAGGTTGGCTTAATTAATTGACTAATGGAACTGGTTCAGGCCACCTGCTAATTGTCCTGTGTGATACACATTATGATATGCCTGCAGGTCTACAATTGAATTTGCACCCCAACCTCTCCCCAACTCCCTCTTTGGTCTCATGCTTATTGTACTTTGTGGGTTGACCATGGCTGCCATTGTGCAAAGCTGCAATGGTCTAGCTGCAGTGCAATAAGTAGCTTAGATCACCAAAGACACTGAAGACACTGTGGGCCATTTAGTGACTGCCAAACAGGCACCTGGTGGGTGATAACTTTTGACCAAGCTTGAAATATATTATTTAACCAACTGATTTTGACCTTGTCCCAAAATTATATTCTGACATACAATCGAATCTTCCACAGAATATGATTTAATAGAAAACATTTTGATGATGATTAAATATATAATCTGATTTTCCATTTTGAGGATGTCTTAATTGTTGTCAAAAGTATATATTCTGACTGACATTTTGAGGCATGTCCAAATATAAAATTCTGCCACATGTAAAATACAATATCAGAATGTAATATTTTGCATTTACCTTCGGAATTATCTTCTGCTCACGTTAAAATGTTGAAATCTCCCATGTGTGTGTGGGATGATCAGCGTGAGTCATGCTCTGTTCACGAACTGTCCACAATTGTGTATGGCCAAGCCTCTCACAGTCCCAAGCTCTGGCTCTCAATCCCCTGTCTCCCAACTACAATGGTAGGTCTATATTAGGTCTGAGACTGACATGTTCAAGTATCTTGTAGTGCAATCGTTGGTACCCGTGGTCTCGTCGTTCAGCAGCCCACTCTACTCCCCCCACCTGGTCACCATATGATACCATATAAAATATCTCCTGCATTTTGTTGCCATACCTCTCGCTTTTTGAGGTTCCAGTACTACTCAACAAGGGCTCCTGAACGGTGCAATGAATGATGCTATTGTCATCCTGGCTGTGGAGAATTTAAACTTTTTGTGCTTGAGAGCAGTTTCAGATGGTTATGCCTGTATCTTGGGAATGGGTGCACTGATCGGTGTAGTTCCTTTTACTTCATATTGTCCTTCATGTTCCCCACTGTCACCTGCAGTTTCGTGCTGATTGCTCTGGTTGTTGTCCATCAGTGACCTCCCTTTCCCTGTCCTCCTGCTGCCTCATGATGTTGCGTATCCTGTATCTCCATCAGTTCAAAGCTGTCCCTCTCGCTTTTTGAGGACAAGGTACAACTCAACCAAAGCTTTCAGGTGATATATGTTAGGTCATGACTGCCACAAAGGGCGTGGAGATGTCCCCAATTTGGTGGAGCATGGTGCCTTCGGACAATTTTGTGGATATCTTGGTACCAGGTTTGCATATTCATGTGGTTTCTTTTTCTACGTGTTTCTCACACTCCTATCCACCATAGCCTTGGGTTTCGTGATACCTCGCACTGCTGTTGTTTGCCACCTCTGCCGACGCTTTTGAGTTTGTGCGGTCAGTTCACAACCGAGGACAATTGAGTTTTCAAGTCACCCTGAGATCATCTCACTGTTGACATTTCCTCTTCGCTGATCACAGATACCCATAGTTTATGGTATCTACTAGTATGTTTAATGGTTGTATGTTCTGCTTTATTGATAAAACAAATTATTCCGAAATTTGCCTGAATTTCATCTGATATGAGTGCCAAAAGGGGCAGTTACAAAAGGTCAAGTAAAAGGCGAGATACTGTCAATTCCGAAATCCGTGCATTAATTCCAGCAGTGGTACTTTCTTGACATAGATTCTGTGTATCAACCAAACATGTCAAGATTCTGCTTCAGTGTCAGCAAATGTCATTTTATATTCAATTCTACAGGGAAGGTAGGTGTCTAAAGCCATATAGACTTTTATAATGGGGCCCACCATGTTGTGCTAAATTGCGACCATTACTGACATTATAAAGGTATATCGAGGCTTTATCATAAAAGTTTGTTTTCAGTGATGGAAGCAGTCTTGGTCTGAGGGAACTCCTGCGACGGCCTGATGGCCTGATAGTGTGTGTGCTTGCTTATCAACAAGTGCCTTAATATCGACCAATGACACTCTGCAGCACCATGCTGCACACACTGTCTGTAACTCGAACCATATGTTTTCTGCCTCCTACGACATCTGAAAAACCCTACCACCTCATTATTCATGCCGCCTGCACGTTCCAAAAGATCCCGGTGTGCTCGCAAGCCGCCTTACTCGGGTGGCAATGGAGCTACTCAACCAAGTATGCCCCCACTAGTACTGACATTCACACTTGTATCAACTGAAGTGACTGTTCAAGACTCTGGTTCTCCCTCAGATAATGGGGGTGTTTGTGACGCCTCAGCGACCAAAACCATTTGCCCAGGTACTTCCCCCAGCTATGGACACATGGGAGTTATGTTCTCACCCCTACAGGAGGTGAATACACGTGCTTTTATGTGCTTTAGTGTACTTGGTTACTACTTTTCCAGATTTGCCAACTGGTCCAGGTGTTCTTACTCCTGCATTTGCCGATGTTCAACCTATGGCAGCACAATGTCCTGAGGGCAGTGTAGATGTTTCTGCACTTGCACACGTCAAAGAAGTACCTTTGGGCAAGTGTTTTACTACTGACGAATATGATCAGATTAACAACATCAACAACTAGGGTTGTCATCCTCTCCTTTTCACTTAGATCCTGTGAAGGCTAAAGAGCACATCAATTGTATCTGGCATTTTTGCATTCTCGTCATGGGCAGAGCAAATGCAGGTAAAACAACAATCTTGCAGAGGGTTTGTAACACTACAGATCGACCAGAAATCTTTAATGGAAAGGGGAGGAGGTATGCATATCGCATGTAGTGTTTTCTCAAGATTAAAAACATATTCGGCTATATTCAGGTAGATGCTACTGTGGTGCAGGGCTCGCTGGAGGTGAGACTACTCTGAGTGTGTGTAATATATGTTGAAGGCATCCAGCATGGTTACCACAACATCGAGGATGAGTTGGTCTTCCAGAGTAATCCTTGATTTGTGTTCCATGATTCATGTGGATTTGAGTCTGGGACTGAAGAGGAATTTGACAGGATGAGGGAATTTGTAATGGAGCAGGCTAAAGCAATCAAGTTGGAGAAGAGAATCCATGCCATTTGGTAACCTGACTGACACACTGAGCATATGGAACTGGTTCTAACCATTGGTGTAGGTTTTGTGTTCCTTTGAATGACAGCCACAGGATGGTCATGGCTGCTGAAAGAAAATTTTTTGATAACTGTGATACAGGGTATGGTAAGTAGATATACAACCTGTGTGGTTGTGTGGATATAGGACTTTCAACAGTGCCTGTGATTCTGTTGGCAACAAAGGCAGATACCTTGGAGCTTCAGGCATTGGAACAGATAGAGGACCAAGGGTTGATTGTGGATGATGAAGGGGTTGAAAACTTGCAAGAGGAAATTCTGAACAACAGTATTGAAAAGCTGAAGGATTGGCTGGGGAAAACTATGTTTCCACCACATGATTATCTGTCACTCACTGGTCAGTACCTGGCATCATCCTATACAGCAGGTTGGTTGAAACAAATTATTGAAGGAATGCAAAAAAGGGATGCAGAGTGCACACCTCTACTGACATGCACAGCAAATGCTTTGAAAGAAGAAGGATTGCAACAACTACTCATATCAACACAGCAGTCCAACCTGGGGCTGTGTGTGAAATTTGCTATCAATGAGTGAGTGGTAAACCTGAAAATCTGAAGTGAACCAACACATGGAAGTACTTTGAGGAAACACATGACTAGGCAGGGTGGCAAGACTCAACCTGGATATGTTGCATTTGGACTGTCACAATGGTTTCCATATGTAAGGAAGGGAGAATTGAACAAATATAGTGCTGGTTATTTAATAGAGTGTGTGTGGGATTGAGAACATTACAGGGTCATCCATACTAAATCTAACTTTTACAATCCAATCCTGCCTTGGTTGACAGTATGTGAGTGTATGCATGATCCATGATGGTGGATGCATGCTGACAATGTTCACTGCCTCCCTGTTGCACTTGGGTTCATAGCTTGTTAGTGGAGTCATGGCAGGTGGTGGTGGATCCATGCTGACCATGTTCACTGCCTCCCTGTTGCACTTGGGTTCATAGCAAGTGAGTGGAGTCATGGCAGGTGGTGGTGGATCCATGCTGACCATGTTCATTGCCTCCCTGTTGCACTTGGGTTCATAGCAAGTGAGTGGAGTCAAGGCCAGTGATGATAAATGCTGCTGACCATTATTCCTTTGACCATTTCACTCTGTCCTTCAGATGGTGAGTTATTTGTGATGTCCAGATCTTGAACATCATTTTGACATGGAATAGATGGTGAGATGAATCAAATCTGTATGTTCAAGCCATTTTAAATATACCAACCCACAGGATGTAGGTCTTTCATTGTGACAGTATATGCCCAAGCCTATTTTTCCCCATTCATTTGTCAGGTTGTTAGTAATGATCTCTGTTCAGGACTGTTCATAACTGTTAATCTCTTTTTTGCAGAATGTATGTTATGATCTGAGTTTCCTGTACAGTGATTTCCAACAATCTTGACAGTTGGTTTGTGGCCTTACTCTCTTAGCTATTTTGAATTCTATGGTCTATGGTTGTCTCATCAGGTTGTGAGTGTCATGTCTATCTTAGTTCTTCTGATACAAACTGATTTTTTGATTTGAAATATTGTAGCCTCTCTTCTCCTCTCCTTCACAATCCCTCTGGATGCCTATATTCCCCACCTTGATGCAAAACTCAAGACAATCTATTGCTGAAAATGGCATTGGTGAATTATATCTGCTCATGGTTAGATGGGATGACACCACTCATGGTTGCAGGTGCCATACTTGTGTTTGAGTACTTATACTTCTTGCTGCAGGCCAGAAATGGAAGGCAGGATTTTCAGGAAGACTTGACTTCAGCTGTGGAACAATATCAAAGTTCAGGTACCTGTGCCAAAGTTAACACACTCATCCAAGAAGCATTTGAGAAGTATGGTGACAATGTGGATGTTTTATGTCCTATCCTTGTAGATATTGCACAACAGAATCAGCTATGTAAGATACTATTTCCCTTGTTTTCATCTACCCTTCACTATTGCACCCAGCAAAGATGCTGAACCACAAGGGTTGACTGAGGCTGCTGTGACATCTTCAGTTCTCTATCAGTTAAGCACATCCCAATAGTTTCCAGGATGGTCATTCATTTTTTTTTTTTGAAAACTTTCATCAGTGCATGAAACTTTCAAGGAACTGGCTTTGTATTTGTGGTTTTGCAATATTTCAGGAAAAATGTTGTTGTTCCCAAATGGTTTCATGTAAATGGCTGTTTCAATTCTCATGTCCACACCACATTCTCAATATAAACACTTCTACAAGAAAACTCGTCTATCTACATGCCATTGTACATGAGCATCACACGATTATGTGCATCAGAGGTAAAGTCTAATATTCTTACCAACACACCAGTCCCCCTGGTGCCAGAAGCATATTGCCTAGGCCCTGATGATGTGGCTGGTGTCATTGCTTTTTTCTCCAGCACCACTGCTGCTACTGGGGAGCAGCTGTACATTTGCTTCAGACATCATGATCAATGCATCCCAATACTGTGCCAGTTGACAGCAGTAGATCTTCTTTTCCTTAGCCATGCTTGATGCAAAATATTTCAACACATTTGTGCAATTGTCCTTATAAAAGTGAAGCAGATGTTGGTCAGTCCAGTTAATGAAGAACTTGTCACCCAGGACCTGATGTACATCTGCTGGATAGGCTTGTCAAATTTGCTGGATAGATGCTGGTATTCAGCTTCAAATGCAGCAAGAATGTCACCATCTGGTGGGACATCCTTGGAGACATCCTGGAAGTCCACAGGGGCAGCCAGGAAATCCAACATGATGATGGCTTGCCTAAACATGGGCAGCATACACTGAAGTAGGACTTTCATGTGATCAGGTTACATTATTGGTTGTAAAGTCAAATGCAGCTCACCCCAGCATGACCTGGATAACATTACATGCTGAGTCCAGATTTTGCATTTTCACAGCAGCAGAAGTGTTGGTACTTGAACAGCTTGAAAAGAGCATCAAACATGTCCACATCCCAAGGATCTTGCCCAGGTTAGAATTGCTGACTGACCTGACTGTGCTGAGAGTGGTGTTGATGTACTTGTGTCATGCCACTGCTGAAGGCAATTGGAGCAACACATTCATCATGGTGTTGAATGAGTCTGTCTCTGAGTCTAAATGAGTCAGCAACAGTAGTTGCCTGTGATAGTCATTTCAATGAAAGGACAGTCTTCATGGTTGTGTATGGAATCTAAATAATAAAAATTGTCAGCAAAACCAGCACAACTTGTTGATGGATTGCATTGACAACACTTGCCTAAGTCAAGAAACCTGACCAACCACACTCCACCTTCCTTTTGGCCTGCCTTGTTGAAAGCATCCTGGTGTGGGGCTTTCAAGACATCAGATATGCCAGTTCCAAGTCTCATCTCTGCCAGCTCATGCTGGTTGAACATGTTCATGTATGATGAGTGCTCCTGCATGTAGGTAATGTGATGATTACAATTATACAGGATGGCCTTGGTGTTTACAGCTCCTTCAAGCCACTTGACACAATTGGTGAATCTAGATGTGGTTGAGCTCTGAGCCACCACAAGGGAGCTCAAGTCAACCACCTCTCACTTGATGCCAACATCCACAGCATTTTCCATGCACCAATTTCTCAGACCATGTTTGTTGATGCCCCTGATGAAGGATGCCATGAATTTGGCATCAATATCATGCAAGTTCACCTGTTGGTGTTCCATCTTTGGTCTCCAGCCCAAGTCATTGTTATCCATGACTGTCATCAAGGCATAACCCAATGTTGCATGGGCCATGTAAGAGTCAATGCAGTTGACCAACTCTTGAATGGGCTTTGTTGGTAGTTCTTGGTCTGCACTGACCAATTTGCTCACTCCCTTTTGCAAGTCAAAGAGGAACTGGTGAGATACTGGACCCTACCATTACACATTGCTGACTTACTGCTGGTGATGCCTTCTTCCCCTTCATTTTTTCCTTGGTAATTTTCTTCTACTGATCATGCATGATGCACTGTCAGCACAACTCATTGATGGACTGCACCAGACCCCTCACCTTGGGCTGTCCCTCTTCATATGCATGTTTGTCACTTCCTTCAATGACTTCCTTTCCCTTCCCCTTGCTGACCTCTGCTTCATTGGTGGTCATGACCTGATGATGATTGTGATGAGTTGGGCACTGCTCTTGGACATGTGATCATACTCACCTCCTTGTCATTGGTACCTGTATCCTTTTCAGAGGTGTCCCTGCCCTCATCTTCAATATCCTCAGTTGTCCCTGCCACCACCTCCATGGCACTGCCTGTGGAGCCCTGCAGAGTGACAAACAATTGAGCATCAGCATGACTTGACCCATGCAACTGTGCTCACCTCTGTGGTAGTATTAGTTGCATCAACTACTTCAGTCATTCCAATTATGACAACTGACAGGCCTGGAGTCTATGCATCATCATATAACAATGAGCACAATCCATTGATGGATTGTGTTATGCTTACCTGTTGAACTGTGTCCAGGTTGATTGCAACATCCTAGATGACAAGCATAAACTGTTGATGGATTGAACCATGAAAATAATTTGAACAGGACTTACATTGAGAGCAGTGTTGTGAGTGGACTTGAGCAAAGTATCAACTCATAATACCAAAACATGAGTAAGAGAATGTTTGGTTACTCACATCCATTGGCAATCTGCTTTGGTTTGTTTGTTCAAGTCCTCAATGTAGAAGGTAGTGGTTGAGAGTCAAGAGGTGAACTGGCATAGCCACAAGGAAAGCAATGCTTATATGCTCATGTGACTGGCCCTGGTTCTAGAGGCAAAATCCATTGATGGTTTGTACCCAGAAAAGACAATGATTGGTGGTTGTTGGCATGGCTGAGTTGGTGATTGTTCTGAGGCTCATGGTGATGAGAATGGTTATCATTGATGACATCATTGGTTCCACTCTGCCACTCCAAGATGAATTCTGGCTGTCAATGCCCAAAGTATGAGTATGCTGTTATGCTACCAAACTGATGCTGCCAAGAGGGTCATTGTCATGCATTTCTGGCCAGGCCATTGGTAGCTCCCCTTTGTGGGTAAGATATTTGCAGAATTATTCAATCTGGATGTGGCATGCCCCAGAAGATGAAGTGTGGCTGAACAATGGCTACCATGTCTTGACAATCCATCAATGGTTTGTGCAAAGCATGTTGGGATGTCATGATACATATATCATTTGCAGGAGGCTAATCTACCTACTCTACTTCATTTTTGCTCCATATCCATGTACCACATGAACAGCTCTATGAGGGGCTGAAGTCAAATTATACCAGGTAAACCTACAAAGTTGTAACAAGATTCATGGGATATTGTAACTGAGGGCCATTTTGCACCATAAACCAGTACCACTCTGGGAGGTCCCATGACTGAAATATTTTTTCCATTTCTATGAGAAATTCATGTTTAAGATGTTCTGAGTCTAGCTAACTACCTGGTATTATATGATTTAGTTCAGTGGCTGTGCAGTTGTGAAACATGGTGTCTGTATTTTACAACTCCACTGCAGTGATAGTATGATAGTATGTGATAGTCTTTATAGTACTTAAATGCATGTGACATCCAACAAACCAGGCACACAATCTCAGGGGAAAATCCATGATGAAATTTAAATGAACTATGATATACATAATACTTGATCTATTGGCAACATTGGGACTGAATCTCTCCAGGATGATAGCCATGCAAAAAGGGAACTTATAGAGAATGTGCAAATATGGGGGATAGGTGAAGTTCACAGATGAAGGGTTAACATGATGAATGATCAACATTATCAGTGGGAGCATTCAGGTATCTAAGAACAAGATGGATGAATTGAGTTGGGGCTTAAAATCCAGCATACTTTGTATGTATGTGCTAGTGGGAGCAAATGATATATATCACCTAATTTACAAGGTGGAGGGTAAGAGGATAACAAGGCAAGTAAGAAAAGATGATGGCTTCAATGAGCATGTATGAGAGAAATCAATCAGACCTCAGGAGAGGGAAGACATGCAGAAGAAGATGGGCATGGCTTGGTGAATGTGACATTCTGAAGCCTTGTTGAATGTGATTTGGGTGGGACAGGGATCATGGAACATGTAGTGGTTGAGGTGGACATGCATGGCATAGTGAGTGAAGGGAGAGGAAGAGGGGTGAGATGATGATGGGCTGGACATGTGATATACCAGTTGCAGATCTATAAAAGGATGGATTTGAGAGGAGATAGGGAACAGAGTGCAGGGATGGGACCTTTGATACATCTGATGTCAATGATGGATGTATGATCACTATCAACAAGCTCAAGAGGTAGCATGGAATGAGCAAGTTTGAGAATGACATGGTTAAGATAAATGGACCTGAGAGAGGAAAGTGAGATGTATGCTGAATGGAGAGGTAGAACATCCTGCATGAGATAGAACCATTGGACAAGGACCCAGATGACCTGCATGAGGAACATGAAGGGAAATAGGACAAGAACATGGAGAAGGACAATGGACAGTTTCTGATGGCAGAGGTTGAAGATAGATCAACTTGACAGTAGAAAACCAATACATCATGAAGTCTGGGGAACCATCATCACAAAAAGAGATTCAATCTGTGGGGTGGATGATGATGCTGTAAATAAGGACAAGAATGGGTGGAGGGAAGGGTCAAAGTTGAGAGAGAGAATGTCCATATTACAGTGAGTGAAAAAACATGTGCAATGTTTGGCTGTTTTGTACTAAGTCCAGTGTAGCGCCATGAGGCGTGGGAATCATGCTTAGCCTTGGTGAGGTGGGTGGTAGTACTCGCTCTTGGCTACAAAATGGTCCCAGGGTCATGTGATTTGGTGCAGTAGTCATTGAGATATGTCCATTATAAAACAGCTACACCATTGCACACGTTTATTCACTTTTGGGCTGGAAGCAAAATCTGAGTCAAATGAAGAGATAATTGTGGTTGTTTGGTCCTACAAACAAAGATACACATATAAACATTGTGTCTGAGTTTGAACAAGTTCACATGCTTCTTTATTTCCAACCTTTACCACCATGAGATCCATCTCCTCCACCCAAAGGAATACTATCCTCACTATGCTTGATTCTGGTCATTCTCCTTCCTCTATTGCCTCCAGTACTGGCCTACATCGCTCTACCATCTCTAGACTTCGTTCCAAGGAGCATTCCAGCCTGCAGAAGTCCACTGGAGGTCATCCATCCAAGCTTTCCCCTGCTAATGTCCGCCATGCCATCCACCTCATCTCAACTCAGAAGGCAGACAATGCTGTGCAGGTGACCAAAACTCTCACCAATGTCATCAACCAGCCCCTCCACCCAAATACTGTTTGCCAGCACCTGAAGAAGACTGGTATGAAGGCTGTGGTAAAGCGAAAACGACCTATCCTCTCTGCCAAGCATCGCAAGGCAAGGTTGGACTTTGCCTATGCCCATAAAGATTGGACTTTGGAGGACTGGAAGAGGGTGGTATGGTCTGATGAGACTAAAATTAATCGCCTGGGGTCAGATGGGCACAAATGGGCATGGAAAAAGCCAGGGGAGAAGCTGAATGATAGGCTAGTAGAGGGGACACTGAAGTTTGGAGGAGGGTCTCTCATGATGTGGGGCTGTATGACCTGGGAGGGTGTTGGGTATGGCACCAAGATTGATGGTAGGATGGACGGAGACCTCTACCTCCAAATTTTGAAGGATGAACTACAAGATTCCCTTGAGTATTATGGTCTCCATCCTCCTGACATCATCTTCCAGCAGGACAATGACCCCAAGCACACCTGCAAACAGGTCAAGGAGTGGCTAGAGGAGCAGGATTTTAGGACTATGGTATGGCCTGCACAGTCCCCTGACCTCAACCCCATAGAACATGCCTGGGGTTACCTCAAGAGGAGGCTTGCAGAGTATGAGCATCCTCCCAAGGGAATACTGGAGTTGTGGGAGAGGACTCAGGTGGAGTGGAACAATATACCAGCTGAAGAGTGTCAGAAGTTGATTGAAAGCATGCCTAGGAGGGTGGAGGCAGTGATTAAAGCAAAAGGAGGCTATACCAAGTACTGATATTCCCCAAATACCCCTCACTTTTCAAAAGTGAATAAACGTGTGCAATGGTGTAGCTGTTTTATAATGGACATATCTCAATGACTACTGCACCAAATCACGTGACCCTGGGACCATTTTGTAGCCAAGAGCGAGTACTACCACCCACCTCACCAAGGCTAAGCAGGATTCCCACGCCTCATGGCGCTACACCGGACTTAGTACAAAACAGCCAAACATTGCACACGTTTTTCACTCACTGTACCAGCAGCCAGACAAAGGATGGAGGGTCACAAAGGATGGAGGGTCTTTGATCAAGTTCATCAAAGTCATAGATATCTGAGGGGGGAGAGCCAGTGAGATCAGAGGGAAATTTTGGAGACAAGATTAGAAAGTACAATTGACCCAGTATGTCTGCTGGAGGTGGTGGAGGCAGTGGAGTGGCAGTGGAGCATGCATGGTGGGGAGGAAGGAAGGAGCATGTGAGCAAGTTGCATTGGCAGAAATGGATGTTTGTCTGGAGGAAGTCATCATGAAGGGACTTTGAGGATTAACTGAAGAATGTGAGTGAGGCATGTGAGTGCAGGATGTGGCAGAATGAAACTTGTACTGACCCAAGTATGACCATGCAGAAGGAAGGTTGATGTGGACATGGACTTGGAAATCCTGCAAAATTGGAATGACAGGAAATGCACAGATGAGACAATGATGAGAAGTGTGAAAAAAAGGTGACAACACCAGCTTGAATGACACATAGCATATAGCACAAAATTGATGGAGCGATAAATGTGTGAATACCTTCATTCACAGATCACATATGGGTAATGCCTTTTTGGGTATCACAACATATATGTTTTTGAACACCAGATGGGATCTTGTTGTAAGTAAATGCATGATAGGGATGGACAATTTTGTTGTACACTGGTGGAACATAGTGCTACTATACTAAGCAAGATCATCACTCATAAGGACATCTCCACAATTATCTGTATTGCTTGTGGTGGCAGTATTGGGGGTGTCAATATCACTTGGACTGGGGGTAGGGCTGGGACAGAAATGCTTTGCATCTCTGTTACCTGTTTGTGCATGAGAATGGAATTCACATGGCATGGTTGTTGAATTGGAATGAAACCAAAGACACTCACAGCATTCAGAAATAACAGATGACACTGAAAGGGAGGTCTGATGTTTCTGTTGGGGGATTGATGGGTTTCTTGCAACTCCTTGGTGAGAGGGGATTTGTCTCTGCACTGGTTAGGGACAGCATGAGATGGCATCCTTTGACATGACTGAAGCTGAATTTGGAGTGGGGAATGTAGATATGTTGAAACATGGAATGATTGTGCATGATGGAAGGTGGTAAAATTTTTAGATGATTCCACAAGAGAATGGAAGTGCAAGAGATGCAGCTTACCAGCAACAGACTTCCCCTTGTCTTGAGAAGCATCCCCTCTACCCTTGTCAGGATCAATGCCATCAACTTCAACCCCACACTGACAACCTAACATCATCATCCTTATCAACAAAGAAATCACTTTCACTTGAATGAATTGATGCATGAGCTGTGATGTCTTTGTTCATATAGTATCTTTGTCATCTTGGGAGGCAATGGGATGTCAGATGACTCTAAAAGTGGAAGTTGGCTGGAGATTGGGTGCTGTGCCCCAAGGTCAGTGATGGGAGTGAAAAACAAGATGCATGGAACACACAGAGGCTGGACCATGTCCACCTTAGAAAGTTTTTCTGCTCATCCTCCTCCTTGGACTGAAGGACAAGGCATGTTTGAGTGAATGACTCCTTGGCTGAATTTGTTGGGGAGTTCCAGAATGCAACTGTCAGCCTCTCTGAAGGTGATTCAGCATCTGAAACAGATGTGACAGTGCCTTGGGCAGCCAGACATTGTACATAGGCATTGACATTCAGTGCCTGATCCATGTAAGAAAGAGAGTTTGGGTTAGACCAAATGGGGAGGGATGAACCTGCACAAGAGATACAATCAAGGCATGAATGTCAGGTATGGTGGATGGTCTATCATGCAAAAGGGCAGTGTTGGTGGTATCCTCCAAAGTGATGCAGTTGGACTTGACAGTCTGTATGATCTTCTGTAGCTGTGACTGCTGGAGCCATGAAGTGAGGCTGTATTGAACAGGGAAATTTCTTGGGACAGCTCAAAGAGGATGACTTCACTTCAGTCAACCACCTATGGGGACCTATTAGGTCTATATATTCTTATAGATGTATTGGCCTAATAGGTGTCAACTGGTTGGGAGTCCCCAACCTCTGGAGATTCTCCACCTCATGGCTGGGGAATCTCCAGACCTGCCATGCAATAGATGCTGGAGAAAGTGGGGGAAATCCATTTGTCCAAAATAAATACATTTTGGGTGTCAATATATTGGAGTGGCTGGGGTCCAAATATGATTTTTCCCAGATATTACCTGCATCTCCTGGGTATTCCCCAGGCTGAATTGACCAACTTCCCAGTCCAAACCTGGGCATTCCCCATGCTGATATGACCTACCATGGTGGCAACTGGGGTTTCTCCAGGCTAAATTAGCCTGCTTGCCAGTTCAATTCTGGGCATTCCCCATGCCAATTTGACCTAACAATGGTGGCAACTGGGATTTCTCCAGGCTAAATTAGCCTACTTGCCAGTTCAATTCTGGGCATTCCCCATGCCAATTTGACCTACCAATGGTGGCAACTAGGAGTTCTCCAGGCTAAATTAACCTGCTTGCCAGTTCAATTCTGGGCATTCTCCATGCCAATTTCACCTACCAATGCTGGCAACTGCAATTTCTACAGGCTAAATTAACCTGCTTGCCAGTTCAATTCTGGGCATTCCCCATGCCAATTTCACCTACCCATGGTAGCAACAGGGATTTCTCCAGGCTAAATTAACCTGCTTGCCAGTTCAATTCTGGGAATTCCCTATGCCAATTTGACCTACCCAGGGTGGCAACTGGGATGTCTCAAGGCTAATTTAAACTGCTTTCCAGCTCAATTCTGAGCATTCCCCATGCCAATTTGACCTACCCATGGTGGCAACTGGGATTTCT